>OX243813.1:31713904-31918904 GCA_945859605.1 Lumbricus rubellus
GTCGTTAAGTCCAAACCATCAGAATCTACCAATTTTGCCTCAAAATGTTTTTGTTTTCGCATGTGTGGGGGCCCCTAAAGTGTGGGGCCCCTGTTCGGCCGAACATGTTGAACATGCCTTAATCCGGCCCTGTTGATTGCTGTTTGACGACACCGTGTGCCGCAATCAATAATTATGTGTGCCGCAATCAATATAATATGTAGCATATATGATTATAGGTTAATTGGTACGGATTGTCAATTACCTCTCATCCAGACATCCTTTGTCGAAGTTAAGACTTAAGAAAATGAAGAGACCGATGCCGCATTCTACCCTATATCCACAACTGCCTCACGAATGGCACCATAATGTTTTTTTTATCTATAATATGTTATAGTTAATGAGACTGACCATTGGTCCATTGCTACAGTCATATGCATATAGGCTGCAGATATAATAATCATACAAAACTGACATTTTATATATGCACATGCAATAGATTATGCGTGCATAAATATATATATATACATAATTATATATATGTATACAGCTCTACATGCATATACATGCATAGACTATAGACCTATATATATATATATATATATATATATATATATATATGCGAATATGTAGTAATGCGTGGATTCAATGTTATTCTCGTCTTCGTCTTTCGTTTTATTAATATTGGTCTGCGTGCCGCGTCGCAATAAAACGGTTCTTCCGTCTTGCACGAAGAAGTCATTTGACGGTTGTTGTAGGGAGGCCACTAATTGTTGGCCGTGGCTTATCAATGGCCAAATGCCGACGCCAACGCCGACTCCCAGTCGCCCACCACGGCAGTCCCCTCCACTCGTCCCCCCTCTGAGTCCCCTGCGCTCTCCCTCCTCTGAGTCCCCTCCGCTCTCCCTCCTCTGAGTCCCTCCTCTGGGTCCCCTCCTCTGGGTCCCCTCCTCTGAGTCCGCTCTCACTCCCACACAACGTCCTCTGAAGGCTTTCCTTCCTTCCTTCCTTCCTTCGCTGCAATGGTCTCAGCAATGCACTTAATACATTATTGAACCGATCGCACAATCGATCGACGACATTATTTTCTGCCGTCGTCTATGAATCTCGTCGTCGAAAGAGTCAGACAATCAGATAAGCTGAGAATGCACTGCAGAAGAAAACGCACGAACACACACACACACACACACAGTGTCACACACACAGACGTACACGGATAATCAGACAGACATAGCAAAGCGGAAAGTAATTAAATCGGTCAATTTGAAATGTTCAGGGCTTAACGACACTGTTTCATATCGAAGATGATTAGTGTCGGAGGCAGAGAACAACCTCACACTCCACGTTTATATTGCGACCGAGCCACCCGCTGTAAAGATCCGACCGGGAATTGAACCCGGGCCGCCGGCGCGACGAGCGGGCTACAACCCACTCGACCACGCAGGATCTTCAATTTCAATTCACCAGCGTATAAATGCACAGTAGCAGAGAGGGAGAGAAACACGGAGAAAGACAGAAACGGAGACAGACGGAGACAGAAACGGAGCCTGCAGACTGACGGTAGACGGACAAAATCCCCTGGGCATATATAATCCTTGGAAATAATCCATTCCCGGACATAATTCCTAAGGCTGAGATGTAATCATATAAAATTCTTTGATTCCACTTGAAAAGTTAATTATTCCAGTCGACCTAAATTCGTCAAACATTGCTGCAATCAGCGGCAAAATAACAATTTACTATTGTTAGACTATTATGTTTTATTAATCCAGTTTCTAGTTTCACGAGAGACTATTTCATCAATCCAACCTCTGTCACGAAAATTACTTTCATCAATCCAGCTTTTATTTACGCAAGAATTGCATTCACAATCCAACATCTATTCAGGCAAGAATTGCAATGAGCGAATAATATTTTAGACCGCTAAAACGACAAATCACCTAGGCTATCTGATTAATCGTTCGTTGCAAGTAGGCCTATACGATAATTATTTCATAGGCCTATTGCAACAACACTATAAATCAAAACTTTAGACTTAGATGATAATAGCAAGTCTCAACTCTAGATCTAAATCACAGTAACAAGTTTTTTTCTATGCCTAAACGATATTAAGATTCTGACGCCACGAAGAAAAATTGGGCAATAAAAATAAGTAGGCTATCACTAAAATTTATGGCTAATTTAGATGAAAATCTGTCTGATAATTGACACTCAAATAAGTGCGTAATTTGTGCGTAGCAAATGGCAGTCTACTAAAATGAATGAGCCTCAGAAAAGAAAAGAAGAGGACGTTGCAATTAAGAGTTCATCATGCACTCTTTCTCCACTTGACAAATGCATTCGATCGGGTTCAGCATAATTCGACCATTTTAAGCAGATAGTTAAAGCCTTTAGCGAATCAATAACTGAGTTAATATTCAACCTCTTTATGCGCTGCTCATCAATCAAGCACATCATAAAGTTCTCCTTCTGACCGAGTTGTGAATGGATGAAATGACCTTCACACAGTGACCGTCTTTCAGAATATTGCAGTTGTTAACTGTTACTGTTCTTCTATTTGCGCATAAACACAGAATGCGTGTCCGGTAATCAACGTCTTCGTAATTTTTGGCTTCCACGCAAAATCCAAGAAGGTGCAAAGCACACACAGCAAGTGATGCGCAGGCATATTTTCACACGAACGCACAGGGTCAGGAACAGGGTCAGGCACAGGGTCAGGCACATGGTCAGGCACAGGGTCAGTCACATGGTCAGGCACATGGTCAGGCACAGGGTCAGGCACATGGTCAGGCACATGGTCAGGCACATGGTCAGGCACAGGGTCAGGCACAGGGTCAGGCACAGTGTCAGGCACAGGGTCAGGCAGATCGTGCTCGCCCACGGTGGCGGATATTGCACGGAACGCGGTGCTGATTATGGACATGCGCAGAAGACTAATTTGCGTCTTAGCGCAATCCATGAAACAATAAATAACGGCCATCTATACTCACGTGTAGTGTTTAAGGATAATTATAAATGCGCTATATAACTGATAGTGAACAATAGGTGGCGCTAGCGTCAGAAAAGTAGGATTACTCTATGGACGAACGGGAATGAGGAAGGACTTGTTTTATCGTTAAGTAATAAACAAAGTGTTAAAACATTACATTTGGCGACGAGGATTATTCGAACACGCGAATGAACTATGGCCACGTTTCTTCCGTCCTTTCCTGAGTTTGACGTAGACGGCGAACCAACCTCCGTTGGTCCAAGGTGGGAAAAATGGTTGTCTCGTTTCGAGAACATGCTGACCGCCATGTCGATCGACGACAGCGTCAGACAAAAAGCACTTCTTCTCCATCTGGCTGGGTCTAGAGTGTATGAAATCGCTGAAACGCTTTCCATGACGCCGGCAAACGATGAGACGAATGTATTTAAAGCTGCTAAAGATGCCCTTACGCTGCATTTCAAGCCGAAGAAAAACATCCAGTTCGAAACCTACGTCTTCCGGTCGACGAAGCAAGAACTAGGAGAGTCCCTCGACCAGTATCAGGTACGTTTACGAACTCTTGCAAAACATTGTGAATTTGCAGACGCTGACAAAGAAATCTTAGCACAAATAATTCAGTCATGCACTTCAAACACCTTGAGACGTCGCGCTTTAAGAAATCCAACAATTACTCTGCCTGAGCTCTTAGACTTGGCTCGAACGATGGATTTGGCAGAACGCCAAGCAACCGAAATCGAATCTAAGACAACAAGCCCCAATGACTATGCTCTCAATGCGCTAAACCTGGGAAACGGTTCAAGCAAAAAAGGTAGACTGGGTCTACAAAGACAATTAAATGAACAAAAATGTTTCAATTGTGGAGGGGCGTATCCTCATGATGCAGGAAAACAGTCTTGCCCCGCTTTTCAAAAGACATGTCATCGGTGCTCGAAGAAAAATCACTTCTCGAGGTGTTGTCGACAAAAATCAGAATACGGTTTGGATGAAAGAGCATTCCCCTCACGCACAGAAAAAGCACCTCACCGCCTTCATGCCATACACGCAAAACGCCAGGTGGACATTGATGAAAAACCGAGAAGTGTAGACAATCTTGTTTTTGTGGTTAGTGACAAACTCCGTGGTTTTCCTCATGCGACACTACTAGTGAACGGATGTCCAATATCCGTAATAATTGACTCGGGAGCCGCAGTCAACGTATTGGACACTTTAGATCTGAACAAGATGAAGCCGAGGCCAAATCTACAAAATACACAAATGAAAATTTATTCGTATGGAACGAAGATGGCTCTACCGCTGCGAGGTTGTTTTGAGGCAGAAGTACGAAGCAGTGGGGCAGGGGTGAAGACAGTATTCTATGTCGCAGACGGTCATCATGGTTCATTGCTATCGTGTGACACTGCGCTGAAGCTGGGACTTATACAGTTCTCCACGAATCGTCTGACCCTCAGCCCTGAACCGAATATACAGTCTATCATTTCTCGTTTCCCACAGCTCTTCAATGGAATTGGTAAACTGAAAGATTACCAGATTAAACTTCACATTAACAACGAGATAACGCCTGTAGCCCAAAAAGCTCGTCCAATACCATTTCATATGAGAGCTAAAGTTGAAGTTGAACTTGAGAAACTGCTCAACGAAGGCATCATTGAACCAGCAAGTGGACCCACACCTTGGATTTCACCAGTTGTAGTGGCGCTGAAGCCCAAGAGCCCGGATGAGGTTCGACTTTGCGTTGACATGAGATGGGCAAATCGGGCTGTGAAACGCGAACGTCATCCTATGCCAGGCATTGATGACCTAATTTTTGCTGTAAATGGGTCAACTGTTTTTAGCAAATTGGATCTTCGTTCAGGCTACCACCAGGTCGAGCTAAACCCTGAGTCTCGATACATCACTACATTTGCCACACACCAGGGTTTGTTCCGTTACAAGCGCCTCAATTTTGGAATCTCATCGGCCAGTGAGTGCTTCCAGAACATCATCAGACAACTCATTGGAGGCATAAAAGGATCACTGAACATAAGTGATGATATTCTAGTATTTGGAAGATCACAAGAGGAACACGATCGTGCACTAAATGAGGTCTTGAACAGATTGTGTAAAGGCGGCCTAACTTTGAATGCATCAAAGTGTGAATTCAGCAAGGACACAATCAGTTTTTTTGGACATATTTTTTCCAAAGAAGGCGTATCAGTGGATCCGTCCAAGGTCAAGGTCCTTCAGCAAATGAAGCCACCCACCAACATATCAGAACTGCGGAGCTTCTTGGGTATGGTGACGTATTGTGCTCGATATGTCAAGAACATTTCAAACGTTCTGGCACCGCTGCGACAGCTGCTGCATGCTGACAAGGAATGGAGTTGGTTGGAGGAACAACAGCATGCGTTCCAGAACGTCAAGGACCTGATTGCTGAAAGCACAACGCTGGCCTATTTCGATCCTCGTTTGTCAACAGCTTTGATCACGGATGCTGGACCAGATGGTCTGGGAGCGGTTCTGTCACAGATCTCGCTTGATGGTACAAGAAAAATAATTGCTTTTGCAAGTAGAGTTTTGACAGACACTGAGAAAAGATATTCACAGCTAGAGAAGGAAATGCTCGGAGTTGTGTATGGATGTGAGCACTTCCGGGTGTATCTTTGTGGTGCACCATTCAGACTGATCATTGACAACAAGCCATTAGAACAGATTCTCAGCCATCCTGGAAAGAAACTGCCAATCCGATTGGAAAGATGGAGCATGCGGTTGCTCCCATACAGTTTTCAGGTCGAAGCTATCTCGACAAACGACAACCCAGCCGATTATCTGTCTCGACACCCGAAGAAGGAAATTGGAGACGTGGAAGTGATAGAAGCATACATGGAAGCGGAAATAAACCTGATAATCACTATGACACTACCTAAAGCGATGACGAGAGATGATATTCAAAGGGAAACACAACTGGACGAAGCGTTGGTTAAGGTGATCAACTATATAAGCAACGGAAAATGGCCATCAGGTAATAAAATAACAGACGATGTTCGACCATTTTACATCTTGAGAGATGAGTTGTCCCTATCTCCAGGTGATGATATGGTACTAAGAGGATCAAGAATTGTACTGCCGACAACACTTCGAGTACAAGCAATACAAACAGCTCATGAAGGTCACCAAGGAATTGTGAAGACAAAGGCATTCCTAAGAACGAAAGTTTGGTTTCCAGGAATCGACGCGCTAGTGGAGAAACACATCGGCAATTGCACAGCCTGTCAGATTGTGACAGACACCAAGCGTCCAGAGCCACTGAAGATGTCGCCTCTGCCGTCGAGAGTGTGGACCGAGCTGTCAGCCGATTTTTACGGACCATTGCCATCAGGGGGTCACTTACTTGTCATCATCGACGATTATTCAAGATTTCCAGTGGTCGAGTTGGCGAGCAATGTCTCAGCAGACAGTGTCATACCAATCTTTGAAAGAGTTTTTTCCACGTTCGGCACTCCCGAGATACTGAGGACTGACAATGGGGCGCCTTTCCAGAGCCGGGCATTCAAAGAATTCTCTTTGTACATGGGATTCCATCATAGACGGATAACACCATGTTATCCACAAGCGAACGGAGAATGTGAGCGGTTCATGAGAAACATTGGCAAAACTATGCGCATCGCCCATACCATGGGGCTCGATTGGAGGTCAGAATTACAGAAATTCTTACGAAACTATCGTGCTACTCCCCACTCCACACTCCAGAAAGCGCCTGCGGATATTATCTTCTCCAATTCTTTTCGAACACGATTTCCTGAGAGTGATAATACAACTGCAGAGGATAAATTCGGTCTCGTAGAGAGAGATGAAAAATCTAAGGGTAAGATGAAACGCTATGCTGATCACAGAAGGAGGGCAAGAGTTAAAGACCTAACGGTTGGAGACTCTGTTCTGGTCCGACAACATACAAAGAGCAAGACCATGCCACCATTTGACCCCGATCCATTCACAGTGATTGCAGTGAAAGGATCAATGATAACAGGAGAAAGAAAAGGCAAGCAAATGACCAGGAATGCATCTTTCTTCAAAAAATTCAACAGTCCAATGTCAGCCCCATCTAAGAACCCAACACGGCCAGAAGTAATCGATGAGCTGGAAGAGGAAATCATGCCTAAGCAGGGTCAAAGATCACCAGCACCACACAGTCGAAAGGGCACACCACATCTCGGGCAAGACGAATTGCAACCTCAGGACGAATTGCAACCTCTACCAGTCGAACAGACGCAGATACATGATCCTCCACCTGTTCCAAACTCTGCGGACACATTTGAACCACTCCCGAGGCGCTATCCTCAAAGAGTGAACCGGCGTCGGCCATCTTGGCTGCAATGGTAACGCCACAGGTCAAGGACTCAATGGTGCTTCAGTTCTGTCGAACTCTCAGCACTGTTCAGTTGATTTCCCAAGATCAGTTGTGTTAACTTTCAATGGCCCCAAATTTAATTGTGTTAATTTTAATGATCCCAATGCATTGGTGTTCATTTTAAAAAGGCAGTGGCCTTAGTTCTGTTGACGTTCTGCACCAGCCTAGCTAACTTTCAGTTTGTTAAGACTTTATTTGAAGAGGGGAAGGTTGTAGTGTTTAAGGATAATTATAAATGCGCTATATAACTGATAGTGAACAATAGGTGGCGCTAGCGTCAGAAAAGTAGGATTACTCTATGGACGAACGGGAATGAGGAAGGACTTGTTTTATCGTTAAGTAATAAACAAAGTGTTAAAACATTACACTCACGCACACACATACACACATACAGACACACACAAACGCACACACGCACACATGCAGACACACACGTATACACGCACACACTCAATCACCACCCACACACGTGTGGAATTCGTGAGGAAAAGACGCCCCCTGTTGTCCGTCCAGCCGTTATGATTTGACTTCAGTTGCACCATCTACATTGTACATGTAGGCTATACGCCGACCATCTTCCTATAATATTCGACATTAAATTTGCTAGGATATAAACTGCGAAATAAATAGAAGTCTAAACGCGCGCTTATCCACGATATCATTATGAGACTATGCACTTCAAATGCTCATATATAGCCTATAGGCATAATAGGCTACCGCAATCGTTTTGGTGCCTGTTCATGATGAGTACAGTATATAAGCATTTGAAATGCATAGTCGCCCGTAGAACTATATTTGCGTCATTTATGTGAATCTCTCCGGCTTTAAATTAATCTCCAAACACTATATACCTTGTTACTTAAATCTCTTAGCCAAACTGTTGTAGTTAATTTCATTTCGACTCGTTTTAGCTTTCGACAAGGAAGACCTCTCCACAGTTGCATGGAGCAACTATTTCAATGCCACGCTATATAATGGAGTCTTAGTCCGCGTGTTACTCTCATCTGTTAGAATGCAATCAGATTAGCTGCAATTCTGCAGTCAATGAAATTGCTTTCCTCTCCGTCCAGCAGACGTCCACCGATTGCCTCCTGTGTTCATGTATACTGTGTAGGTAGCAGGTCTATCGTACATGTATATACGGACAATGTTCGCGCGTAGATCCTTTCAAGGGTTCGAGGCTGCAGTAGTTGTTAAAAGTTTCGGGACAACCGCAGAACTGCAAACGATGTTGATTACTTTCAGATGCAGATTGTCACTGAACAGCAGACTGGTTATACGGAAGTAGGCTACTATGCGAATTGAAAACAATCAATCGGTTACTGGAAGTAAACACAACGTCACAGATAACAGAACAGAATTTATAATATTGTTACTAAATCTGCTTCTATAGGCTGTAGGCCTATACATGTAGAAACCTGCATAGACCTACCTATGAGCATACACTACTATATAGGCTTATAATGCAAAGCAATTATGTAGGCCCCTATGTATACATACAAGCTCATAATATAATATTATCTGCATGCATAGATGCATGTATACAGAAACATTGGTTGACATCCAAACATAAATAATTGTTCATTTATATAATATATATTATATAGATCTATATGATTTATTGCATGTTTTTATCGGGGTCGTCCATGCGCGTCATTTTGTATGAAATGTCGATATCGTCATCAATCTTTGCGAACGAATCCAGTGATCGGATTATAAGTAAATACTGTGGAGCCACAGCATCAGCAGCAGCAGCTTCAGCAGCAGCACCAGCACCAGCAGCATCACCAGCATCACCAGCAGCAGCATCAAATTCAGTTACGACTCAAGTAAACCGATGGACGGACGGACGGACGGAGGAGAGTATACGCACCGCGGTATTTCCTTTTCTGATTTAATATGGAGAGTCGATCATTCTTTTCTTTCTCGTTGACTCGCGAGATTTGCAAATATCCGGCGCCGGCATTTTTCATTTTATTGGAAAACTTTGACGAATGTTCATGCATGGTCAGGATTCAATTATCCGCTTTCCGTTTCACCGTTTCTTCGTTTCTCCGTTTCTCCGTTTCACCGTTTCACCGTTTCTCCGTTTCTCCGTTTCACCGTTTCTTCTTTTATCCGTTTCTCCGTTTCACCGTTTTACCGTTTCTCTGTTTCACTGTTTCTTCGTTTCTCCGTTTCCCCGTTTCACCGTTTCTCCGTTTCACCGTTTCTTCGTTTCTCCGTTTCACTGTTTTTTCGTTTCTCCGTTTCACCATTTCTCCGTTTCACCGTTTCTTCGTTTCTCCGTTTCTCTGTGCTTCCCCAGAACCGTCTTCTCTTTCGTCTACTTGTCCATTCGGCTGTCCCCTTTCATCAGTCCTTTCGTCTATTAATACCTGTTTGTCTTTTCCTCCATCCGTCCATCATTTTAGTCCTCTGCCCATTTTGCCCATTCTGCCCATTCTGCCCGTCCTATACATGTATGCAGTGGAAGCCTATATACTATATAGAGTATACTTCTGAATAACTATGCTGCAGTAATTGGCCGCTGACTCATCAGTCCTTCTATAGCGCCATGTATGGCATTTTTGACGGTATACATATTCTGAACGAAGTGTAAAATCTGACGCAAATTTGAAGCTTGATGTATACAGCCGAATCGAATATATCATCAGACAACTCGAAAGGCCTGCCTGGCAAATTGACAAGAGAATGCATATAGACAGACGTAGAGGGACAAATGAACGGACAAAGAGACAGATGAGGCCGGCATATATATATAATATATATACATATATATATATATACATGTATATTGTATAGTCGGAATTTCATTAGTCATTCAGCGTGACGGGCTGAGACTGATTAGCCAGCGTCAGTTGCGTCTGTCAGTTTGAGAATAAGCGTCTGTTGTTGAAGACTAGCATCGACAGCATCAACAGCAGCAGCATCAACAGCAGCAGCAGCAGCAGCAGCAGCAATGGCAGCAGCAGCAGTGGCAGCAATTACCGTCAAACGATGTCAGTAGAAAATACAATCCATTTCTTCTTAAGTCTCACATTATATTATATATATCGCCTCGTGTCATATACACTCTGCAGAGCGGTCCGTATATATATATTATATTATATATATATATAATATATATATATATACTATAATTATATAGTCTAATGCGATTTCCGACGAAAGCCTGAAGCATCAGCGGCAGCAGTATCACGCGAATTCGTTCGTCGATATTTTATTAATATTCAATCGATTTGCCTCATTTGCTTGAAGACGTATTACAACGGATAAGTCAGGAGATTAGATTTCGTTCCCGTTTCCAGGTTATCACCACTGAGTATATATACTGCAGGATATAGGATATAATATATAGTATAGGATATAATTATAGTAGGCCAGGAACGCGTTGGCATTCAGCTCTTGTGTTCCAACGCCTCCGAATCAATCTGAGCGCTCATATTATATATACATGCATGTATGTGTGCAACTGTGCATATAGTATAATATACACTGTATGTATATATATTATGTATATATGTATATGTATATGTATTATGTATATGTATATATGTATATGTATATGTATATGTATATGTATATGTATATGTATATGTATATGTATATGTATATGTATATGTATATGATATTGGAGGAATCTTGTCGACCAATGTTCCGGAAGGAACGGAAGGAACTAAGAGAGAGAGAGAGAGAGAGAAATATGTATATGTATAATGCATATGAATTGTATATGTATATGTATATGTATATGTATATGTATATGTATATGTATATGTATATGTATATGTATATGTATATGTATATGTATTATGTATATGTATATGTATATGTATATGTATATGTATATGTATATGTATATGTATATGTATATGTATATGTATATGTATATGTATATGTATATATATATATATATTATGTATATATTATATATATATATGTATATTGTATATGCGAGAGCAATGCCAGCCACCGCGGGGCTGATATTCATGATGTATGGTATAGACAGATCGATATTGTCTGCCATGCCTTGGCTGAACTTGACGTCGAACAATAACTCATGATGCCGAGCAATATACTCTTGGTCTTATCGACTTCGGCTTATTGATCTCCCCTCTCCCCCCAGCCACCACCACCCCGACTTATAATAATATAATGGTCAATTGTGCACGGCGCCAGAAAGTCAACCGAACGTTGGTGGTTGCCTTCCACTGGCTTCCATGCAGTTGTTGAGAATTATTCTTGCCACAACAGACGTGAGCTCTGGAATCTGTGAGAGAAATTATTCACATAATATTATATTTCAAAGATATATTAATAGAACGGTATGATCTTTTGATTGTATCGTTGACTCCAAATATATATGATGCCTATTAAAACTGGTGTCCGGACAATTCGGAGCGGGACAATTGGGAGCGGACAATTCGGACCGGACAATTCGGAGACGGACAATTTGGAGCGGACAATTCGGAGAAGGACAATTGGGAGCGGACAATTAGGAGCGGACAATTCGGACCCGGACAATTTGGACCCCGACAATTGGGAGTGGACAATTGGGAGCGAACAATTGGGAGCGGACAATTCGGAGACGGACAATTCGGACCGGACAATTCGGAGACGGACAATTCGGGCCCGGACAATTCGGACCCGGACAATTCGGAGTGTATATAAAGCAATTGTTTCGAATTGAAACATCAGAAACATCACATGCCTGCGTTAATCAAAAACAGTGTGGCAATAAAATACTTATACGGCACCAAACAAACGTCCTATACGATCTTCAAGACCCTGCATTCCAAAGCTTAAACTAAGCAACTGAAATTATTAGTTAAATGCACTAATTTACCAATCTATAGGCAGCTCATTTAAATCATTGCAGTTTTCTTACAACCATAGTCCTGTTCCTTTATGCTTGTTAGTCAGGTTTCTGATTATAGATAAACTATTAATATATTTTACTGCAACTTAAGGTTTAAATCTAGCTTAAAGCAGGAGCCCTATGACTACTGCCAAATCATCGAAGACAAACGGGCAAAAGACATACGAGCAAGTAGACGTAGCCTACACGCAGACTGAGAGACGGTGGGGTGCTAAACTGACTAATTTTAGTATTGACTCTAATGTCCAGTGGCCCATCCGGTCAACCTATTCTATTCTATATTTGGACTTATTAAGAGCCTCTCACAGTACCGGTACAACCTAATCAGAGGCACTCCAGTCCCAGTGCGAAGAACTCATGGAAAAAGAAAAGTCTTAAGACACCTGGCAGAAAAAAGTAAAGCCTCCTGTAGGTCTATTTGGGTGATGGAGATGGGTATGAAAATCTGAGTTCCAACATTAATTTTGACTGTTATGCATTGCCTGCTCCGAATTGTCCGCTCCAAATTGTCCGGTCCGAATTGTCCGCTCCCAATTGTCCCGCTCCGAATTGTCCGGGAACCATTAAAACTTCTTCTCACATATGGTGTGTGTTCGTTCGTCTCTTTGAATCTCTCTGTCTCTGCCTCTGTCTCTGTCTATATGCCTCCCTCTCTTTCCGTGTCTCTCTATTTCTGCTTCTGTATTTCTGTATCTGTCTCTGTCTGTCTGTCTGTCTGTCTGTCTGTCTCTCTCTCTCTCTTTACATGTTTCTGTCTCTCTTTTCCTCTCTTCCTTTATTCCATCACAATTCTTCTTAATTCTTTCCATTTGGAACTGCAGCTGTCTTCACCTATTCGTCCCCTGCAATGCAGGACAGCCATTGCTCAACGCCTTTGCAATCGTGTGTTGTCTTACCTCGTGGATTAACATTCCGCCAGATATTCTGTTGCTGAGATTATTTTGTTGTTGGTTGCTTTATTTATGCCCTTCGGTTGGTTGCTTTGAGAACTGCTCTGCATGTTTCCTCGCAGCGCATGCTCGTGTTGGGAGCGCCTCTGAATTGTCATCTCTGCTAAAGGCGCCTCATAAATGCCCGGGTACACAATACAATACAATACAGTGCTCCTCCATCGAATGACTATTTTCCATATATACGTCTCCTCTCCTCTTCCCTCTTTCTCGTTTTTTCTCCTTCCAGAGTAATTTTTTCCACATATACCGCGCATGTTGTCACGGTATACGTTGTCTACGTTGTCCATGTTGTTGACGCTGTAGACATCTTCTTTGTTGTGTGTGTTGTCTGCGTTGTGTGTGTTGCATGCGTTGTGTGTGTTGTATGCGGGTGTTGTTTGCGTTGTGTGTGTGTGACTTCAAAGTGATTCATGTTCAGATCTTCATTGTTTGAATTATGTATTTTATGAAGTCGATTATCGATCGATCGACGAAGTTTGTGTCGAGAAGAAAAGGAAGAGGCGAAGGAGGAGGAGGAGAAGCAGGAGGAGGACGAGGAGGACGAGGAGGCGGAAGAGGAGAGGTAGGAAGAGGAAAAGGAGGAGTGAGAAAAGGAGGAAGAAAACGACGACGAGGAAGAAAAGAAGGAGGAAAAGGAGTAGGAAGAGGAGAATGAGGAAAGAAGGAATAGGACGAATGATGGAGGAGGAGGAGGAGGAGGAGGAGAAGGAGGAGGAGGAAGAGGAGGAGGAGGAGGAAAGGAGGTTGATGATTAAGGAAAGGAGGAGAAGAAGAAGAAGTGGCCAGCATCACAAGTGACAGACCATCTCAACAGAGATGCAGCTGTCTTCAATGACTCTCTTGCTGCCGATAAATTGTGACAACGCCTGCAGGATTCGTTCCACTTCCACAAACCACGTATATATGCCATACAATACATGCGTGTACATATACACATACAAAGACACATGCATGCATATTGCATATACATGTACACATGCAAATAAACATAAATCATCATTATCGTTATCGTCACGAGTTTCTGACAGTTGACGCCGATAGGTACGAATAAAAAACCTTCATTGCTCTCGGTCATTTTGTCAAAAATCCGGTGCTCCGAGTCTTTTTATGTCGTCTTTTAATATTGTCTATTTTATATTGTCTATTTTATATTGTCTATCTTATATTGTCTATTTTATGTTGTCTATTTTATAATGTCTATGTTATATTGTCTATCTTACATTGTCTATTTTATGTTGTCTATTTTATATTGTCTATTTTATATCGTCTATTTTATATTGTCTATTTTATATTGTCTATTTTATATTGTCTGTTTTATATTGTCTATTTTCTATTGTCTATTTTATATTGTCTATCTAGCGCAGTATTAGTCTGCTTCCTCTATTTTTCTTTTCTTGGAATCTTGCATTATGATGATGCACTGTGCGGTCACTCTCATCACTCTCTTGCAGTCCAAACAATCGGTGGAAGCTTCGTGGATTGACTTTGTTTAAATAGCAGATCTTATTTTGGATAGGCATTCCTATTAATAGTCTTCTACCGTCGTTTCCAATTTCCTGCAGTATATAGTTTATATAGAAATCCGGTCAGTTATTTCCGTTGGCAAAACTCATTCTGTTCTGATGATTCTTCTCTCATCTTCAGTTCGCGGTTTCCAGCAAAATCTCATTCTTATAGCGGAAATGGAATGCATAATCGCCTCATATATATAAAGCCTACACGGTGAACGGAAAAACCGAACCTCTCATATTGCTACAATAATTAATTTGTGTAGTAATTTGTAAATTTTAATAAAATATGGAGAAACTTCAGTTCAAAGGACAAGAATCAGATAACTATCATTTGTTAGTTATGATAGACTATGTTTTCAAAAAACGAACCTCTCCTATTGCTACAATAATTTGTGTAGTAGTTTGTAAATTTTAATAAAATATGGAGAAACTTCAGTTCAAAAGACAATAATCAGATAACTGTCATTTGTTAGTTATAATATGTTTTGAAAATTTTCTCCTTTGGCCTCAACACACACCTAAAGAAGCACTCGCCATTGACTAAATGCTGAATCGATTACAGCTTGATGAAATTCGTCCAATTCCTGTATTATAATATAGTATAATTATACGCTGACGGCATCGCGTACCTTTTCTTGTAAACATTTTTGCACCACAGACCAGATTTTATAGACCACCGGATTAAAGTCTACGCTATGTTTAAAATGCACCAAGTTTACGGGATAGCGCACTAGCAAATGCCTTGATCGCTCAAGGGGGTGCCTGCATGTTGACCTCTGTTAGTTCAATCGCTCTACGCTCCTTGAAGCATCTTAAATGAGTGACGTCAAGTTTTAACTGGAATAGCATATAATTATAAAAACTAGTTAAGTTTATAGTTGGAAATAAGATAGTTTTGTTCTCAATAATATCTTTACATGTTTGGTGTTAATTTCTCTATTTATCGAAGAGGTTCGGTTTTTTTTTGTTCACCGTGTACTGTATATGCAATAATTATGTATATCAGTCCTATGCATTCGACATTGCATAAATACGGGGCGGTCGTAAGCGTATAGCCTACAGGTGGTCGAGAGACAGGTTCTCTTCTAGATTTTAGAAGGAAGCTGATTGTCTTCAGCTCTGATTGCCTCAGCGCTTATTGTCTCGATCATGCAGCGCTGATAATTATCTTCATAGCGCTGATTGTCTTCAGCGCTGTCTCATAAAATCTGCCGACCAGCGGAGAATGTGGCGCATTAAGAGCACAAATTATGCGCACCTGTTGCGTTGTATACAAGGGAGTCGTACAACCATCGACCTACATACTTACATACTCACAACGCTTCCACACATCAAAGGTAATGTTTGTGGCAATGGCATGTAGCCAGTGTGCAGAGTGCGTGAGATGGAAATGCCTTCAACAGGAAAGCCAAACGCTTAACAATACACATGTTCATCAAGGTGCCACGAAAGACCTACACACAGAACGTGTGCGTTATTATGCGCACTTCATTAATTAATTATGTGCGTTATTGTGCCGTGTATTATACGATGGCGCACATACGTTAACATCAATTTATTCACACGCGTGCATCACTCAACCGTTCAATAGCGAACTCGATGTCAATGGAATAACAACAGTTGCTATCAGCGCAGTTATTTTCCTACTCTACTTATCATTTCATTCAAAAGTTGACACGTGATTATTCACATCATCTATTTAGTCCAAAAGACAATCACTTGCATGGATGTATAATCATGTATTCCGATTGGGACAGGTTCAGCTAAAGTACAATTTTTTTGTCATTACGCATTTATTATTACAATTATTAAAATAATAATAATAATAATTGCTATTATTATTTCAAAATTTATTGAAAAAACCACTCAAGCAGAAAACAAAACTAAAAACAGAAATGTGTTCAAGCATAGAGTATGTATGTGCACTTGTTATAGCGCCCCTTCAAGCTCTCGCTACTCAGAGGCGCTCCCGATGCAGAGCGGACACTGCATCGGAGTTTCACGCCGAAGGGCTGAGCAATTGTAAGCGAAGAACTTGCCCAAGGTCCTTACGCGGGGAGGTGGATTCGAACCTCGGACCTTCCGGCTCCAAGGCAACGACGCCACCACTAGACCACCGCGCCCCACGAGAGTGCATTGTTATTGTTCCTCATTCTCCTCCTTTTCCTTTTCCTTTTCCTTTTCCTCTTCCTAACCACCTTCAACGTTTCATCGGATTCTTCTTCCAATGTCAATTGCGATGCGTCATAAATTTCGCTTCGTTTTTTCCAGTTTTCCATCGACGACCTTTCTGGATCAATTCCGCTCTTCCTATAGTTCCATCTAACCCGATATTTCTTTCCTATCTCTCTCCTCCTCATGATCCTCTGCCTGCAATGCATTTCCTCCCTTCCTCTCCTCTTCTGCTCTTCTTCCTCTTTCTCCTCCTCCTACTCTTTCTCCTCGCACTCTTCTTTCTCCTCCTCCTTTTCCTCCTCCTCTTCCGTCGTTCATTCAGTGGACACTATACTTTCCGTCCATCCGATCAGTCCCACAAATCGAATCATGACCGATTGATTTTCGCGACCGTAGATTTGTCGCTGCTGCTGCTGCTGCTGCTGCTGTTGCGGTGGGAGACTGCCGGAAACACGTGACGAGATTGAAATATATATATTTAGACTCGTCAACTGCTGGTGCTTCATAAAGCAAATCGGACGCCCACGGCTTCATAATGGACGCCGCTACATCAGCCAAAGTCCATAAAATGCGATCGTTCAAAAGAAACGCTCTGCAGCAGCTCTCAGCGGTGGCCAATCACCGTCTCCTGCGCTATATAAGGTCCAGATCATTGCTCAGTAATTATTATTCGTGCTTTCTATTTCGCCAAACTTCACATAGGCCTATAATAAATATAATAATTGTAGCAAGTTGGTTTGCAGTTTATCGAATTGGAAATAGCAATTTAAAACAACAGCGAAAGATTTTGAAGTATAATGGATTTGGTCGAATAATAATTGCGGTACAATTTTATATCTGCGTGACCATTAGGCATCTAAAAAAGAGGATAAATTAACTGAGCATAATTATTGTCAGAAAAGCAGCAGCTTTAGGGTAAATAGTTGCTCAAACAGTGCTGCATAAAATTATAAGTACGATAAGGTGAAAGAGGAATAGAAGGGCTATCCTATAATATATATATATAATCTATATATATATATATCTCTGAGCAACAGCATCGATATCAACGGTCAATGGGATTGGTCTGATGTCTGTAAAATGGAAAAAAAGAGATCGATAAATCGATGATATAATAATATTGTGTTCTGCGATTCTGGCCCACTTTCCACATCACATCGACCAAGTATACACACGTACCGTATCGAAAGCGAAGTCTGCCATTTGCAGAGGATGTTTTTACTTCGTACAGGGCTGCTCTTTAGCCTACCCTCTGCCGGGAGTCCTTTATGTCTTCTGCAGGAGATGCATGGTTTTACTTCGTAGAGGGTTGCCCTTTACCCATGTCTATCTCTCTATCCTCTTCGGGGGTTGTTTTAAGTACAGAGCGCTGCGCCTTCGTCGTCTCGTCGATCGTTACATGTGATACTTCTACTTTTTGTTCAACTTTTAGAACTATAAATTATATACTTTGAACAGAGTCATTAATGACATTAATCTCTTGGATTGAAATTCCGCCACCGTCGTTCATTTAAAAACTCTGATGGTGTCTATTTATAAACATCTGTTCGTCCGTTAAACAAATCTACGACATTAATCTGTGAATAACAACAGCAGCAGCAGCAGCATCAGTTGCGTCGGCGTTGAAAGATTTTGGTCGGTGAAGATGAAAGCGGATGAACGGAATCAGGGTTTAAAGATCGACGAAGGACTCTGCAGCAGCAGCAGCAGCAGCAGCAGCCATGTCATGGATGCCATGCCATGCTCCATCACCCGACTCATGACTGTCCTCTGCCGCTGAATCATCCCACCACATCACAGCTGCAGTCCATGAACGACCGTACGAGACTCACATGGAAATGAGTGCGAGCAGATAGAGGAGCAGGAGCAAGAACCTTGGAGGAGGAGAGACGTGGTTATACAGAGGTTCTCTATTATAGATTATGCATGTACTTCATGTAGCTTATTGAATGTGGTGGCGTTAGGTCTAATACGGAGCGCAATGTACATGTACATGTATCTGCTGTGCAGAATGAATAGCCGATAAATTGACTTCAGCCCCACCCTACGAAATAGAGAGAAAGGCAGAGACATGCAGACAGACAGGCAAACGAATAGAGATAGAGACATGCAGATCCAGAGAGTGAGAGAACCAGAGAGAAAGACAGAGAAACAGAGAGACAGAGAGAGGGACAGAGAGACAGAAGACAGAGAGACAAACCACATTATGCTGTTTACATTATATTATGGCAGTTAACGATCATCATCAGCATCAGCATCAGCTTCATCATCACCACCATCATCATCACCATCATCATCAGCAGCAGCAGTTTCTTCTTCATGTCATCATCATTATAATCATCATCATCATCATCATCATCATCATCATCATCATCATCATCATCATCATCATCATCATCATCATCATCATCATCATCATCATCATCATCATCATCCCTTTAAGACGAAATCAGTTGTTCGGGACATTCTACCAGCCAACCAAATGAGTTAATACGCTCGCAGTAGATCTATGTTCCCATAATTATACGCTGATCCAGACTGTGACTATAAATGCAAAGCTTTTAATACCCACAGCAACATGACATAGCCACTAAAGGATGAAGACCGAGTCTCTGAAAAGCCGTTGAGTACTAACCGATAGTCAAAATATGATTCATGTTCCATAGCAATTAGGAGAGTTCACCTGCAATCTAAACATACCTGGTACTCGACATAATTAAAATAATAATAAGGGCTAATAGTCCAGGCATTTTGCAGTTTCACCTGGGCAAAATTGGATCAGAAGGTTTTTCAACGGTTTTCTGATCAGAATTTGTTGCTGAATAACATATTCAAAATCCGCCAAAATCCGACCACGGGGTCACCCCCAAAAATGGGGTTCAAAATTTGATGGTTTTACGTGCATTTTTGCATTGAATATCAGGCTGCTATTACATCGACCTGGGTAAAAATTGTTCACTTTGTGATACAAGCATGATGTTTAGCACATTCTACGACCATGTCATAAGAAAAAGATTTGACTGTAGGGCAATCGCATATTTGACCCCTGGCTTCAATGGCAGCCATTTTTCAAAATGGCCCCCAGTTTACAGATTTTAATTTATCTCAGCTTCCAGCACACTTAGGATCGTAATCTTGGTGTCTAAACATACATAATCAGGGACGAGGACTCCAACAGAGCCATTGCAAATGTTCCCAACTACTTCAATGGCGGCCATTTTCCAAAATGGCCGACCAAATTACGGAATTTTTATTATCTCAGCTTCTAGTACACGCAGAAACGTCATCTTGGTGCCTAAACATGCATAGTTAGGGGCAACGATTCAAACAGTGCCATTGAAAATGTTTCCCGCGGTTTCAATGGTGGCCAATTTTCCAAAATGGCCGTGCAAAATGCGGATTTTTCATTAGCCTATCCCTGCCATTGACAGCAATGACCTACTTGTCCTGGATACAAGAGATCTGGCCGACCGAGCAGTCATAAACACTATGTGCGACCTCGAGAAATCTAGACAAGAGCTGTGAAGAGAGACTGTTCACTATTCTCCAGGTTGTACATTTCCTGTCAGACACGAGCAGACCTGGACGACTTTTTGCGCTCGAGAACCAGGCATGCCTACCATCACTCTCGAATTATGGACTAATTATGGCTAGGAACTAAGTCAGACGTTGTGAGTTGCCTAGAAGAACTGATTCCTACTTCAACAAATGAGGGCGTGGCAGATATCCAACCATGGCAGGCCATTCACTGGGTGTTCTAATTGTTGACGCTCTTATACTGGATGGAGCCGCCATAGTCAACTTGCTGAAGCCTGGCAATATATTCACCCTTTCAGAGTATGTCTCCTATATTTTCTTGCCCTACATCACAAGACAGCTGGAGCATGTGCACATAGTAGATGTTGTATGGGACGAATATGTGCGTGGCAGTTTGAAGACATACACACGCAGTGTGAGGGGTAAGGGAAGTCGAAGGGGCGTCTAATCTTCTAATGCTCTACCCAGAGACTGGCAGGAATTACTGAGGAATGACGAAAACAAGTCAGGGTTGTCTTTTTTCTAGAGTCTGCAAATAGCAAAGCTGAAAATAGAAACAGGAAGACAGATCATAGGCACTACCACAAGGATGTGCTCTGTACTAGGCAAAGAGACACAAATAGACTTGCTCCGTGTACTCAGGAGGAAGCTGATATAAAGATTTTTTGCAAGTCTCCAATCCCACCAAACATGGCTATCGTAAAGTGGTGATACGCACAGTTAACTCTGACGTGTTGGTGTTGGCCATAGCAGCAGTTCAGCAGCTGAGCATTGATGAACTGTGGGTTGGCTTTGACAGGCTTCAGATACCTACATGTACCAACCCATTTGTGGGGCGCGGTGGTGTAGTGGTGGCGTCGTTGCCTTGAAGCCGGAAGGTTCGAGGTTCGAATCCACCTCGCCGCGTAAGGCCCTTGGGCAAGTCCTTCACTCACAATTGCTCAGCGCTTCGGGCGTGAAACTCTGATGCAGTGTCCGCTGTAGTCGGGAGCGCCTCTGAGTAGCGGTTGAGAGCTTGAAGAGGCGCTATAACAAGTGCGCATACAGACAAACATGAGATGGCGCGTGCCATCAGTCCAGAAAAGTGTGCATCCTTGCCCTTCCTATATGATCATAGCTGATCCTAAACTGCGATGTTCTGGTCAATGGGAGTTGCTGCAAACGAATTAAAGTGGCTGGGATATGAAGTGGACAACACTTCACGAAGCGTCTCGTGCCTGTCGCGAACTGCTCAGACGTGGCTGTGCGAAGGCTGTAGAGGACAGTGCAAATGTGTAAACTGTAAAAGCTTCTCTGCAGTGAACTGGTCTCTGTCTCTGTAGAGGCCTAGGCGACCGTGAGTGACATGGATGATGTTGTATAATTCTGTGGTCAGTATAAGCCTACTAGGTCTGGATAAAGGTTCCCAAATGTCGACTTAAATACATCACAATAAACACTTACGAGAACATCAATACTATCTTGAATTGCATATAGTGCAAAACTTGTTATATTGCCAAATGAACATGAACATAATCAGAAGTTTCAGAAATTGTATGATGGAACAAATAGCTTGGATTATATAATATTTACACTTGACGCACCATGAGCCCATAACCGCTGATTTTCAAATAAGCAGAACATTTCTACCTTGACACATCATTGACGTCCTTGGCTGCACATCTTGTGAACAGAAACGTGTATATTTAATTTAATTGGAATCCTGACCATTAACTATGGCTGTGTAGACCCCAACATGACCACTCTAAGTGTACTTGAAGCTGAGATAATGAAAATTCGTAATTTGGTCGGCCATTTTGGAAAATGGCCGCCATTGAAGCCGTTGGGAACATTTTTAATGGCTCTGCTGGAATCTTGGCCCCTAACTATGTATGTTTAGACACCAAGATGACGTTTCTAAGTGTACTGAAAGCTGAGATATTGAAAATTCCGTAATTTGGTCGGCCATTTTGGAAAATGGCCGCCATTGAAGCCGTTGGGAACATTTGCAATGGCTCTGTTGGAGTCCTCGTCCCTGATTATGTATGTTTAGACACCAAGATTACGATCCTAAGTGTACTGGAAGTCGAGATAAATTAAAATCTGTAAACTGGGGCCATCTTGAAAAATGGCTGCCATTGGGGCCAGGGGTCAAATATGCGATGGCCCTATAGCCAAATCTTTTTCTTATGATATGGTCGTAGAATGTGCCAAATATCATGCTTGTATCACAAAGTGAACAATTTTTAACCAGGCCGCTGTAATAGCAGCCCGATATTCAATGCAAAAATGCACGTAAAACCACCATATTTTGAACCCCATTTTGGGGGGTGACCCCGGGGTCGGATTTTGGCGGATTTTGGATATGTTATTCAGCAACAAAATCTGATCAGAAAACCGTTGAAAAACCTTCTGATCCAATTTTGCCCAGGTTGACGGTGTTTTTGATCTAGATTGCCTGGACTATAATGTACATTGTAGAGTAGGTCGAGGAAACAACGGTGGCGGACAATTAAAAAGAATGGAACTACACACTGTACAATTTATTTGTACATTGTAGGCTATGCGCCGAACCGAATTTTTTGCATTGTTGTATTTAATTTGCCATCGTATCAAAACGAGCAAATCTAGTCCGAGTGCATCAGGAACATATAGGCCTACTGTATCTTTCTCTGTGTGTGTGTCTCTGTCTGTCTGACTGTCTCTGTCTGTCTCTGTCTCTGTCTGTGTCTATCTCTGTCTCTGTCTGTCTCTGTCTGTCTCTGTCTGTCTGTCTGTCTGTCTTTGTATGTCTCTGTCTCTCTCTGTATCTATCTCTGTCTCTGTCTGTCTCTGTCTCTGTCTGTCTCTGTCTCTCTGTCTCTATTTGTGTCTATCTCTGTCTCTATCTCTGTCTGTCTCTATCTCTGTCTGTCTCTGTCTGTCTCTGTCTCTGTCTCTGTCTGTCTCTCTCTCTCGTCGACGTGTTCTTGAGTCTATACCTTCTCCTCTCTTTCCTTCTTCTCCTCTTTTACGCATGTAGCGTGTCATTGCTGCATGCATATTAAGCTTATTATTCCACCGTAGTTTGATCGATAGACTTCGGCAGCAGCCAACCCACGTCACCGATGGCCATGGTATATAAATATAATAATACATTGGCGCGATTCATTTGTGTCACTTAGCTACATTGAATACTTAATTATAATCATCTGCTGCTAATTCGGCCTCGCAACTCGAATGCACTTTCTGCACTTTCCACTTGTTGTTGGCAATGAATACGCACGCCACTGCCACCGCCGCACTCTACTTCACCTCTGCACTTCTTCATTAGGAAAATGTTTATATAGCGCAGAGAGATATAAGCGCACAGAATGTCTGCTTCATTCTCAAGTGTTGCCATTTTGTTGTTAGATGCATGTGGCATGTGGATCATGCCAAGCACGGTTATCATCATTCAACCTTCCAGTGTTTAATAGCGATAAATATATGAACTAGGAATTGTCGTGAGAAATCAATGCAACTTCGTTGATGTATCAATAGATCATCTGGTCATAGCAATAGCCCAGTATAATCAATAGTGTGCCGAATGTCAATACTTGTTATTGTATCGAAACATAGGCCTATAATATTATAATTTATAGCATCGTTCAACGCTGTAGCGCTCTCGACCCGCGTCCATGCTGCATATCAGCGAACAAGAAAGTCATAAAGGCGTCTCTGTATTAATTATAACTGGGAATGTTAAAAGGCTATAAATTATGGTAGTTATAAAGGTGAAGAGACTGGAGTTTGAGGCTGATAATTCACCAAAACGGGCAAAGCATCTATAGGGCGGTCCACAGCAGCAGAGCGCATGCATTGTGCGGCATAAGAGTGGAAGATAAGTAGCACAGACTGTGAATACGTAATACATCTAATCTGATCTAAGCTTAGTCCATCTCTATGTAACGCTCGTAGGCCCACCTTTCTCCCGATCGGGGCGCTACTCCCGATCGTTGCCGTGGAGAGGTGGCCATACTTTTTAATAGGTGCGTTGGACCTGGGGCAAATGAACCGGTCAGACCAAATTCCTTTGGTCTCGCTCCCGTGTTCGGGTCTATTTCTCTTCTAAGTGGAAAAGTGCCAAAGTTGATCGAGGTGTACGAGGGCGTAGGCACGGTCCTTGGTCGGTTGACAACCTCCGGAACAGAGTCCGGAATATCTGGGTCCGTTGGTGCACCTATTGTGAGCGTCCTAGTATTTGTTTCTTCCTCCAATCTTTCCAACCTTTCCCGTTCCGACAAATTCCACCGTTCTTCCTGAGCCCTCCCAACCTTCAGGGCCTCCTTCATTCTATTTAGTCGTGCAACCATTTGGTCAAGGGGTTCAAGGACTACTTCCGGGGAGGCATCCCTTACTTCTTCTTCTTCCTCTGAACTCAATTCCCCCTCAATTGCTAGTAAAGTTAGAGAAGGAGAAGCCATTTGCTTTATGATAATGTAATCAAGCAAAACATACGAAGTAATGCAATGGATACGCCTAATTAGCACAGAAGAACAATATAATGTGACCCTACTCTAGATTAATATAGCAAAGTCATAACTCTACGAAAGGGTTTGTAAAGTCACAACAATTATTACTAATAGTCCACTTAAGGTGCTAGACGGTTCGCTACCCGTTCGCCTAATTTTCACGAGACTAATATTACATAACACAAGTAACCACAACTCTCAAATATCATTCACTCATTCAGCCTATAGTAGCGACGTGAATATACAACAGTTCAAGTACACGTGGTTACTCTTGCAAATGTCCTTCATTCATTCAGCCTATAATGGTGAAGCGAATATTATACAGTGCACGTACACGAGACTACACTCTCAAATGTCACTCATTCAACAAAGAGTAGCAAAAGGATATTAAATGTACAAAAGGCCTAGCTTCTGCCCGGAAACACCCTAGAACCCAGACAAGGTTTTAGTCCTTAATTAAGCAGAGGCCTACAATTAAATATCTCTTTTCTCACAAATGGATAAACTTCACAGTACTACCCGTTCGAAAAGGGGCGTTTCCCGTCACTCCTCCAGACAGCCTGACGAACGGAACTCGTCCAAAGGTATTCTTCTGCCACAGCTGTGCCTTCCGTTGCAAGAACCGTCCTTCGTAGTTTCTTCCTCCACCGTGGTTTCGACTATATAGCTCATTAACTCAGCGTAAAACTATCGAAACCTAACTTCGCAGTTGCACAAGACTTTCTTCCCGGTTCCAAAGTCACGTGACGACCTGCTCGTTCCGCTTCAAGGACAGCTCTGCCCTCTCCGTCTGAATTCAACTCTCTTCAGTAGATGTATAATTAACAACTTGACTTTTTTTGAAGAAGCCTGATATTGAAGATAAATTAAGTTAAAATGGCATGCTTAAACAAAGCCAGATTGGCCTCTTTAAGACTCAACACAGGCTTCTGGCATATTTCTATTTGAGCTGTAAGTCAGTTGTTAAAATTCTTAATATAATTAAGAGGCTAGCATATTTTCTATTTGAGATGTAAGTCAGTTAAAATGGCGTGCATAAGCAAAGGCCTCTAAGCCTAGGCGGTATAATAAGTCATTTACCTTCGGACACCGCTAAAAACAACTGACTCATAAGGTTATAGACTAGTGAAAGGACTATATTTTGTAATTAAGACCATAAATCAGTTAAATTCACAATGATATCAAGTCTTTATTATTAACCCATGAATTGAAAGAATCATCATACCCCAACCATTTCACCAAAGACCGATTTCCACGCTTTCTTATAATCTTTTCTATTTTAAATGTATCTTGCGTCGTCGATTGTAGCTCAGGCTCATAAAATGTCCCTTGTATTTGTTCTCCATTATAATCAGATATTTTATACGTTATTGGGTCTGTGTATTGGATTTGTGTTATTGTAAAAACCTCCTGTGTCCACCTTTGAGTAAAACCTTTCTCGAATGTCTTTTTCTTCTTAGAAATTCTTACTCTATCTCCGACTGAAAATTTAGGTTTTTCTGTTTCAGGTACAGCATCACCGTATAAATTCATCCACACAACCCATTCGTTTGCTTTGATACTCGCTTTAACAGGAGTCATTTTAATGGAAGAATGTCTTGTGGTGTTGTATAAATTAACCATGTTATCTAAAACATCGATATATCTCTGAGTTGAATTTGCTGTAAAATATTTGAACATTTTCTCTTTCACTGTTCTATTAAATCTTTCTACGATACAAGATTTCTCTTCATTCTCAGTTGAGTACAACTGCATACCTAATGATTTTACCTGTTTATTATAGAATTCTGTTCCCTTATCGACCCAAAGTTTTTCACCCCTTCTTTTGCTCGTATTAAATATTTTAACGAAAGCATCTGCCACAGATGCTCCGCGCTTATCTTTTAACGGCTGAATAAATGCATACTTGGAGAATATATCAATAACGCTTAACAAATATTTCACACCAGAATTAAATTTAGCATAAGCCTGCATGTCAATCAAGTCAGCCGCCCAAACTTTGTCCACTCCCTGAACATAAACAACTCGCTTCCTGAACTTCCTGACTATAGGTTTATGCAATTCGTTAGCAAGTTGGTCTGTCCATCTCAGAGTTTTTTTTTCAATCCCATTCCAAAATGGGTCTTCGTCGATAATATTGGTTTTACTATAGATCTTTCAATTCGTTCGCGGAAAGTAGGATTAGATATATTATTTAATTCATCTATCATAGCTCTGTCAGCGACGTTTCTCCCTGCTGTATCAGTATGTTTAGCATAGGCTAGGTCATGACGATAGGCTGCTTGATCAACCCTATCTACTGGTTTGCTCCAATCTTTTGGCGTCCCGTCAGGATTCAATCGCAAATCCAGTCGAGTTCCTGGACCCGTGAAAGAATGTCCTGGAAGATGCATTTCACCCGGGTACTTTGCCCATGGAAGTTTAATATTAGAAGTAGCAGAATTGAGAGCTGATACCAAATCACCACCTTGTACAGTAGTAGACATTTTAGTAAACTGAGTTTTTCTAGCGCCACAATAAACGCATACACATCTAAGCATAGATCTACCATTCTTACTAACGACTCGTTGAATATCTCTACACTCAGTTTTTCGTTTACATTTTACGCAATACGAGCTGTGCTCCATTTTAATATAATATAATTAAAATGGAAGTCCAAGACCTATCGTGGAATGAAGAATCAAGTAAACGCTTTAACAGTCCTCTCCTACCAAGAAGCATCAGAGGTTTGATCGTCGGTAAGTCTCAATGCGGCAAGACAACATTACTACTTAATTTATTACTGAGACCTGGTTGGTTAGACTACGATAACCTGCAGATCTTCGGCAAAAGTCTTTTTCAAGCAGAATACAAGATCCTTAAGAAAGCATTCGAAGAGAAATTACCAAAGGAAGCAATTATAAGACTTTTTGATAATCGCGATGAGATAATGAAATTAAATGTATCACCGACTGCTGTTGTCGAGGAGATGTCTAAAAACATGGAAAAGAAATCGGATATAGAATGCAAGTTCTTTGAAACCTCTGAAGATGTTCCAGATCCACGAGACTTAAGTCGAGATAAGAAGAATCTCATGATTTTTGATGATTTACAGTTAGAGCGACAAAATAAATGCGAATCCTATTATATAAGAGGTAGGCATAGTAATGTAGACTGCTTTTACCTAGCACAAAATTATTTCAAGCTGCCCAGACAAACTATCAGGGAGAATGCCAATTTTATATGTCTATTCCCTCAAGACCTCAAAAATATTAATCATATATACAGCGATCATATAGGTGTAGATGATATGACTATTGAAGAATTTCGAAAACTATGCAAAACTGCATGGGATGAAACGCATGGTTTTGTGGTTATAGACCTTACTAGTAAAACAAATAAGGGCAGGTACAGATCTGGATTAGATACATTTTACATTAAATAAAAGCAATAATAAAATGATAACAAAATTTAAGATTTTATATTCTAGGTTTAAAAATAGCTATCTAAAATGGAAACCCTTCTTGACGAAATTTTATCTACTACTCAAACGATTGCACGCAACACAGAGGCTAAAGAATCCTTTTGCATTTTGTTGAGCGAAAGGAACACACGAATTCGAACGAAATTTAATCCACTAATCGAACTGGACAAAAGTAAAAAATATGAAATGGCCCTTGTTAATCTTGAAACGTACTACAGTTTTCCCAATATATACGAAACAAATAATAAATTCGTATATTCGTCAGATAACGGTGTAACGTGGGAAGATTTAGACATTCCAACCGGTTGCTACGAAATCGATGACTTGAACGATTACATACAGAGAATTTTAAAGGAAGAAGGTCATGGTCAATGTATAAAGTTGCGACCAAATAACAACACGTTAAAGGCGGTTTTGGAAATTGATGAGAACTATAAAGTTGATTTTACAGTAGAAAATTCAATTAGCACCGTTCTAGGATTTCAGCGTCGTGTATACTCCGAAGGATATAACGAATCCGAGCACATAGTCGATATAAACAGCGTGAATAGTTTACGAGTTACGAGTGATATAATAGGATCATCGTATGCTAACGGAACTACGGAGAACATAATTTATTCTTTCTTTCCATCGGTCGGGCCTGGTTACAAGATAATCGAATCTCCTCACAATCTCGTATATCTTCCAATAACGCTATACTCTATTTCATCGATGGAAACAAAACTAATAGACCAAAATGGAAAACTAATTAATTTAAGAGGTGAGGAATTGTCGATACGATTTCACATAAGAGAGGTTTAATTTAAAGTTTATATTTAATATAAGATGAGCGCTTACGCTAAGGTTAAAGTTAATATTTCCGAAGGGCAAAAAGAGAAGATTAAGCGAGCTGTTCAAGTAGGAACTGGAGTGAGTATAAGACTTTCTCATGGAGACATAACTGGTGAGCATGTATTAGCTCTAAACCAGAGGCAAATTAACAAGTTAACTAAAGCGTATCAGAATGGAACTGGTTTGACAATTAAAATGGGTAAAAAGCAATTAGAAGACAATGCGAGAGTCGAAGGCGGATTTATTGGCGCTATTCTACCGTTCTTAGCAACAGCCGGAAAGTTTCTACTGTCTAGTGTTCTTCCGAGTTTAGCCACAGGAGCCTTAACAGGATTGGGTTCTGCAGCTGGTTCCAAAATTGTCGATAAAATTAGTGGATCTTCGATCTCACAAATACGTGGATCTTCGATCTCACACCCGGTAAGTGGATCTGGCGTGCTCTACGTTAAGAAAGGAGGAATATGCTGTAAGATAGTGCCTGCTGGGGAAGGTCTTTTTCTATCTCCGTGGAAAAAGGGTAGTTCGATATCGGGTTCTGGTCTGTTTATGAAAAGAGGAACAGGATATGTCAGCGGTGAAGGTCTTATACTTGGTCCCAATTCACCATTTAAAAATATTCCTATTCTTGGAATGTTACTTTAAACAATCTCTTATATAAATGTCTGGATACGGTCACCCAATACACAAATTTATCACCAAACGAAAGCCTCGTGTGAGTACGATAATTTGGTTGCCCAAAGTGGTCACTCACGCTCCTGCAAGACAACGAGCAGGCGACAGATATGAGATTTTTGCTCAGCAAGCGATAACGATTGAACCAAAGACAAATATTACAGTAGAAGTAGGCCTTGGAGTCCGAATGACCAGTGGAATGTGTCTAGTCTCTCTTAGACAGAAGTTGAAACAACTCAGACTGAGCCTTCAAGATGGTACTGTCCTAGAGGACGCAGAGGATATAATAATTACAATTCAAAACAACTCCGATTCAGCAGTTACTATAAACGAAAAAGACTCCATATGTTACGTTAATTACTACGATGCATAAATTGTACGTTTTATGTTTACGTTTTATGTTTACGTTTTATGTTTACGTTTTACGTTTACGTTTTACGTTACGTTTTAAACATTATACTTATAATAAAAAATGTCACTACTGAAAATTAGCGATCCTGCTAAAAGAGATTTTATTATCGAAGAGTTTTTAAAAACGAAAAAAAATATTAAACAAAACTTTCTCTCAGAGAGAATAGATGATCTTGGACTTCAACGAGAATTAACGAAAATCTACAAACCAATAGTCGACTCTCAATCAGCAATTTCGAAAGAACAAAACGCTTTGCTGTCGACAATAAAGGATAATTCTGCAGCAACATCACTAGCTCTAAAAGCACTTCCAGATTCGTTGAAAACCATTCAATTTCCTCAGTATCCGTCTATAGAGGCATACGACGACGATGACCCAGTAGAAGACATTAGAAGGTTAGAATTAGGAAATATTGCAGTTGAATACCTTAAAAAATATGCTTCTGATAGAAGACTTGTGGACACAACATTCGGATTAAGATCAAGAGATGGAAAATTCTACATCGGTGACAGCGAAGCCTCAATCCAAGGAAATGATATTACAGTTGGAACCACAACTTATCAAGGAACTCCAGGATTATGGGAATTGTTAACGTTAGCTAATCCAAACAGTTCAATTTATGATAATCGTGATCTCGAAGAATACGCCGAGATTCTAACTAAAACGAATGCCATGAGTCAGCCAAATAAACCAAACAAACCTAAATCGTCTAGAAGTGTAAAATATGCAAAGATAATAAAACCCATATGGGACGATTACATAAAGTTAAGAGGTAAAACAGGAAGCGGAATAATTACCATTCCTTCAGATCCAAATGAATTAGTAAAACAATTAGAGTTGCGAATATATAGCTACAAAGCGGGAAATACGGGTGTAAGAAATGAAATTGTAGGTATGACGGATGAGTTACTAAGACAAGGAGTGATAACCAAAGATGAATATAAAAAATTGATGATCTAATTTAAAAATTGATGATCTAATTTAAAAATTGATGATATAGAAATGCTGGTCCTTGCGAGAAGAAGTTATAAAAAAGTACACGTTGTCGGTGGAGCAGGAATATTCGATTCCATTGCAGGATTTCTCAAGAGGCTACTGACATCGAATGCAGCCAAACAAATTGCGAGCACAGCCGTCAAAGAGATTGGGAGTGTTGCTAAGGATAAGGCGATCGACGTTGGAAAACGATTACTCAATAAGATACTCCCACCAACCACCGTTCAGCAGCCTATAACTCAGGAAACTAAAGTCATTCTAGCTAGATTACTAGGATCGAATCCGCAAATGACGGGAGGAGCTATTAGAATTCAAGATCTCGTAAAACGCTTAAACGGAGGTGGTTTGAAAATGGCTTAAAATAATTTTCTTATTTAAAAATATATGTATTATAAAATGCAATCCGATATTCTAAGATTCACAGAGCAACCATTGATCGATGAAGGTATCGAGCGATACGAATGGCACGAGTACGAACCTGTAGCGAGAACTAACCTTAACAGTTCTGGTGAAATAAGAATAAATATTGAATTACAAGACTTATACAGTCACCCAGCAGAGTCATATCTACAATTCGAAGGAAGACTAATTAAAACCGATGACACCGCATACGTTAATGCCGATTTAGTTGCTCTCACGAATAATGGGCTTATGTATCTATTCAGTCAAATATCCTATCAGTTATCTAATCAAGAAATCGAAACGCTATTTCATCCGGGTCAAGCTACAACGATGCTCGGTTTACTTACGTATCCAAACGATTTTCAGCTGACTCAAGGCTTAAATCAGCTGTGGTATAAAGACACTGGAGCGACTGCTGTTATTGCGGACAACCCCGGATTTGCCACTAGGCAAAGCTTTCTCATTCGCAAACCAAACACTAAAGGAATGTTCAGCTTTATTGTTCCGTTGAAGCATATTTTCGGGTTTTGCGATGATTACGACAAGATTATTTACGGCTTCAAACAGACGCTGACTTTAGTTCGTAAAGCCGACGATGATGCAATATTCCGAGATAACGCTGCAGCTGCTGGAAAAGTTGCGATAAACAAAATTTCATGGTTTATTCCACACGTTATTCCTTCCGATATGGAACGAATGCAGTTGTATAAGACGATTGAATCGAAATTAACGTTGCCAGTTGCGTATAGAGCTCGTCAATGCGATACGATAACAGTTCCTCAGTCGACAAGTTTCAGTTGGAGATTAAGCGTTAAAACATCACCGGAGAAACCTAGATATATCATCGTAGGATTTCAGACGGACCGTAGCGGTAATCAGGAAAGTAATCCGTCGCTATTTAATCACTGCGATCTCAAGAACATTTATGTGATGATGAATCAAGAAAGATACCCAGCTGTCGATCATAACCTGTCGTTTCCTAATCAACAATTCTCCAGAGCGTACAGAGACGCGTCCTCCTTTAGTCAAAAATTCTATGGTATGGATAAGTTGATCACGCAAGGAAATATAACACCTGTAGATTATAAAGAATTATATCCGCTATTCGTGTTCGATGTAAGCAAACAATCCGAGCGTTTGAAATCGTCAGTCGTTGATATTCAGATTAAGGCTCTTTTCAATGCAGCAGTGCCAGCCGACACCGAAGCGTATGCTGTCGTAATTTCAGATAGGTTGCTGCAGTTCCAATCGGATGGGCAGAAAATGAGTGTAGTGTATGGAAAATTGATTTAAAGAATACTTATATATTATGAAGCTACCAGAGCTTAGAATGTTGGCCAAGCATAACAATGTTACAGGCACTTCACATCTCAACAAACCTCAAATGATAGCTGTATTGATTGAAAAGAATATTCTTCCGACGGACTACAAGTCTGTGTCATATCGACATGACACGTTGAGCAGTATCAGGAAACAACCGAGAAGAGTAGATATTATAGATCGAGAGACTGGCGTTGTTACCTCGTATCCATCGATGTATAAAGCTGCTAAGGCGTATGGTCAGAGTGCTGGCATAATAGCTTATCATAACGGAAATGTCTGGAGAGATAGATACGAAATTAAAGTGTATGAGAGATAGATACATGTATGAAATTGAAGTGTTCGATAAGTGGATCTTCGATCTCACAGCTAATGTTTTAATATTTTTGCGTGGTAAGAATAAAATGCATTTAAAGAAAAGTAGTTTAAGAAACATGAACCATGTTGAACACTTGCTCGACTCGCCGGTTCCTGACATTAAGATTCCTACGCTTACACCCACACCTGGTAAGTACAAACCAGTAGCGCCTAAGAGAAAATACAAAAATAGGGTTAGAGCTAAAATAAATGATTTTGCGGATTGGTTACTTAGTTATGTGCCTGAACAAGACAATAAAGTCGTTAACGAAAAACTCGAATCGTTGAAGTCAACTGTTTCCAGGATATTTGATAATATTAAAATTCGAGAAACAGCGTCAGCTATTAAAGGATTTACCAAGCAATTTAGAATAGATGGAATTAATGGAATGGATGCCTCGTCGTTTCTTAATTTCGTCAGACCGCAGGTAGTAAATCTGTTGTCGAACAATCGCCAGACAAAGGTTAATTTAGTTCTTACTTGTACTATGGAACGAGTAGATATGAAATCTGGAATAGTGACTTCTGAGGATATACCATTCGTTTCCAGGGCAGAAGTTATTTTAGAAGCAACCGACTTGAATGAAATATACAGCAGAAAGAAGGATAAAATCATGGAGTCCATGGCTAGTTTTCAGATGCAAGGAAGTAATTGGAGATTTAAAGCTGTTGTAAAATTAGATATCAATACGGTAGAATATAAACCCTTGAGAGGTAGTTCTTACATTCCACTTCCCAGCTTCTTAGCTAATAAAAAGGCTATTATAAATATGAAAAACGACGACGAAGAATGTTTCAAATGGTGTATCACTAGAGCTTTGAATCCGGTTGTGAAAAATTCGGAGATAATAACGAAAGTATTAAAAGAACAATCGAAAAAACTTAACTGGAGTGGTATTGAGTTTCCAGTTGCTGTTGATGCTAATGTGATAGGTAAATTCGAGAGAAATAACAATATTAATGTTAATGTATTCGGTTATGAAAAAGAAGTATACCCGCTTTATCTGTCTAAGTGTGAAAGTAGTATTGATCTATTGCTTATATCTGATGGAGAGAAAAAACATTATTGCTGGATCAAGAATTTTAACAGATTGATGACATCTGGGACTAATTCGAGGTACTATTGTAAAAGGTGTACGACTGGTTTCTCAACGACCAAAGCGCTTAACAACCATAATGAGTACTGCAAACACCATAACGCACAAAAATAGAAATGCCAGAACCAGGAGCTATGTTAAGTTTTAAAAATTATAACAATTCTATGAGGGTACCGTTTATAGTGTACGCAGATTTCGAGTCTTTTGTGAAGCCAATAGACACTTGTCAACCAAATCCAGAGTTGTCGTACACTAATAAATATCAAAAGCATATTCCTAGCTCCTTTTGTTACTACATAAAATGTTTCGACGATAGTGTATATTCTCAAGATCCAGTGACGTTTACGGCTGAAAGCGAAGATGACGATGTTGGTCAAATATTTGTAGATAAACTCACAGAGAATATAAAACGAATATATAATCAATTCAAATTCCCTAAGAAGATGATATTTACAGAAGAGGACAAGAAGTGTTTTGATACAGCTACTACATGTCATATCTGTGAAAAAACGTTGGGCGAAGACCGAGTGAGAGATCACTGTCATCTTAGCGGTAAATTTCGAGGGGCTGCTCATAACATTTGTAATTTAGACTATAAAGTCCCCAAGTTTTTCCCTGTAGTGTTTCACAATCTTTCCGGGTACGATTGCCATCTGTTCATTAAGAAACTGAGAGGTGATAATGGAGAGAAAATTAACTGCATACCTAATAACGAGGAAAAGTATATATCTTTTAGCAGAGAGGTCGTTGTTGATAAGTTTGTCAATAAAGAGGGAAAAGAGATTACCGTCAAGCGACAACTGCGTTTTATCGACAGTTTTAAATTTATGGCTTCTAGTCTTGATGCTTTATCGAGGAACCTAAGCAAAGACCAGTGCAGAAATATTGGGAAACGATATACAGGAAAAAAGCTCGATCTTTTGCTAAGAAAAGGCATATATCCTTATGACTACGTCGATTCATTTACTCGATTTAATGAAACTGAACTACCGCCAAAATCCACTTTCTATTCTAAGCTAAATGATTCGAATATTAACGATGAAGACTACGAGCATGCACAAACGGTATGGAATGAATTTGGATGTAAAACATTCAGAGAGTATCACGATTTGTACAACGTCTCGGATGTTCTGCTACTTGCCGATGTTTTCGAAAACTTTAGAGACGTGTGTATGAAGAACTATACGCTTGACCCTGCATGGTATTTTACATCTCCTGGCTTAGCTTGGGATGCCGCTTTAAAATTGACAGGCGTGAAATTGGAGTTATTGAGTGATTACGATATGATTCTGATGCTTAGGCAAGGGATGAGAGGAGGAGTGAGCACAATATCAAATCGTTACGGGAAAGCGAATAATAAATATATGAGCGATTTCAATAGTAACGAAAATTCTACATTTATCACTTACCTGGATGCGAATAATCTATATGGATGGGCTATGATCAAAAATTTACCTACTCACGGGTTCAAATGGATGAACGAAGATGAATTAAATAATTGGAGAAGTATTCCATGCATATTGGAAGTTGATTTGGAATACCCTAAAGAGTTACACGACCTGCATAACGATTTTCCGTTAGCCCCCGAAAGCATTGAGATTGACAAAATCAAAAAGTTAATTCCAAACTTAAACGATAAAAAGAAGTATGTGATACATTACGATAATCTGAAGCTGTACGAGAGTTTAGGTTTGAAAATAACAAAAGTGCATAGAGGCATACTATTCGAGGAAAGTGATTGGTTGAAAAAGTATATCGATTTAAATACAGCTCTTAGAACGAAAGCTACTAATGACTTTGAGAAAGACTTTTTCAAGTTAATGAATAACAGTGTCTTTGGAAAAACTTGTGAGAACATTGAAAATCGTGTTGATGTAAGATTAGGCTAGTGTGTCAAGAGCAGGAGGCTATTAAACTAGCCGCAAAACCTAATTACGAGAGTTGTACTATTTTCGATGAAAATCTAATAGCTATTCACATGAAAAGAACTAAATTGTACTATAATAAGCCTATCTATCTTGGTATGTGTATATTAGACTTGAGTAAAACGTTGATGTATGACTTTCATTACAATTACATCAAGACTAAATACGGAAATAGAGCTAAATTATTATTTACCGATACAGATTCTTTGACATACGAAATTAAAACTGAAGATTTTTACTCAGATATCGCAGACGATATTAAAGCTCGATTCGACACGAGTGAATACCCGAGAGATCATCCATCTGGCATTGTGACTGGAGTAAATAAAAAAGTTATTGGAATGTTCAAGGATGAAACTAGTGGGAAACAGATAAAAGAATTTATTGGACTCAGAGCAAAGTTGTATTCTTATAAGATGGCTGTTGGAGATGAGCATAAAAGGTGTAAAGGTATTAAGAAGAATGTTGTCCAGAAAACTATTACTCACGAAGATTATAAAGACTGCTTATTTACTAAAAACGAACAACAACGAACGATGAATGTTATTAGATCTTATCATCACGATATTTATACTGAAGAAATTAATAAAGTTGCATTGTCCGCAGATGACGACAAACGGGTAATAATGGTAGATAACATTCATACTTTAGCATATGGTCACTACAGTATCTTAAACAAAGTTTAAATTTATAATTTAAGCGATTTCCGATTGGTATTCAAAGGTTCCATGATTCCAGGTCCATAACTGAAACAAATTTAAATTATTGTTTGAAGCGATTTCAGATTGATAGATGATTATTCAAAGGTGGGTGATTCCAGTTCCATAGGCCTATAAATATCGTGATGATGAAGTCGCTTTTGTCATAAAGGTTCCATGATTCCAGATCCGACGACCATATCTGAAACAAATTTAAATTAATGTTTACATTTAATAAATGAGTTATGCAACTGTGAAAGAAATCGATGTCGAAGGTGTAGTTCTTCCAAATCATCCGTTAACGAATTTTGAATTGTCGGATGCCGCGAAGAAGCTAAATATTCCGAACTTTAGAGGTGTGTTCTTACGAGACGAGTTGCCGAAGAAACCTGGATGGAATGAGTGTGGGATATTGAATCTAGACGATTCTAATGGGGCCGGTCAGCATTGGTGCTCTTTCTTAAAGAGCGGTAACGAGAAAATATATTTCGATAGTTACGGCCTTCCTCCTCCTCTGGAACTGATAAAGTATTTACGCCGTCCAGTGTTATATAACAGCGAGCGAATACAGCCGGATAACGAATTGTTTTGTGGCCATTTGTGTTTGTACGTCTTAAAGAAGACGATGAACGATGGAATGAATTTTCAAGAAGTTATAAATGGCTTGCATTAAAAATTATTATATATAAATATATATATAAAATGCCTATCGATAAATTTGGTCACACCGCAGCTGGAGGAACATCACGAAGAGTAATCGCTGGAGGTGTTACTCTTAGCCAAGTAAATGCTAATTTTCTTCGATTGGATGGGACAAATCTGCCGACTGGAAATTTAAAAATGAATGGACATGTGATAAAAGGTCTCCCAGTAACGAATACTTCGACTGCCGGAATGGATGAAGCTTTAAGTAGGGGGCAAGCCATTGATTTGATAACGAATCACAACGATTCTCCGTCCAACGATAATCATTTGACGAATAAGAAATACGTTGATGAACAAGTTACAAAGTACGTCGATAAATCTCTGAAAAAGTGTCGTGCTGGGTATATTCCTCCCTTGGAAGCTGATGTAAGTGTAACAGGATTCGTTGCTAGCGCCAGTTCTTGTTTTGCCGGAAGCAAAGCCTACCATGCTTTCACTAATCTCACTGACGATGTTAACGCAGCTTGGGTTTCGGGTGAAGATGAAACTGTTTGGTTACAAATTAAATGTCCTGAGCCAGTTAAAATTTGGAGAATTGCGTTGAAAACCGTATCTGTATCTTATTGGAATTTATCCGCTAGCAATGATGGAGCAGTGTTTGCACACTTACATACATCTTCAACTCCTTCAGAGACTATTCCGACATTTTTTAATATTTCTACTACGGATGCGTATCAATATTACAGAGTTAGAGTACTGGCAAAGGATAACGATCTTCCACGAGGGATTCAGGTAATGCAATTATATGTATACGATGACTAATCTGCATTAAAAATTATTATTATATATAAAATGCCTGTCGATAAATTCGGTCACACCGATGTTGGTTCATCACAAAGAGTAATCGCTGGAGGTGTCACTCTTAGTCAAGTAAATGCTAGTTTTCTTCGATTGGATGGAGCAAACATCGCGACTGGAAATCTAAAAATGGGTGGTCACAAAATTAAAGGACTGCCCACAACGAAGCCTTTGACAGCAGGAATGGATGAGGCCTTAAGTTGGGGTCAAGCCATTGATTTGATAACGAATCACGACGATTCTCCGTCCAACGATAATCATTTGACGAATAAGAAATACGTTGATGAACAAGTTACATTGAAGGTGTCTAAAACTGGTGATACCATGACTGGTGATCTAATCTTAAACGTTGGCTCCGATCGTCTGCGTTCAATGGGTTGTAAGGACTTGAGAGGAGAAAATAAAGAATTCACTATTTTCTTAGGTAGTATACGAAATAAACTACAATGTTCGTTAAACAATCCTATTACATTACAATCGATGGATGGATTTCGTTTTAGAATAAACAATGAAATCATGTTAGAGATGGTTAAGTCACTCGATGGCACTCCTCCGTCTAAAATAAATGTGTATAAGTCCATCTTTATGCATGATGCTTACATTACAGGACTACACGAACCCAACAACGCCAGCGATGCAGCTACGAAGCAGTATGTAGATTCTATCTCAATCGGTCCCGCGCTTAGCATTCATTCTTTAACTTGGCAATTCTTAGTCGCTAAAACTCACACAATAGTTACTTTCGATAGTGTAAGATTCAAAACCGATGGTGTCATAAGTACGAGACTGACCCGTTTCACTCCCGGTAAAGCCGGATACTATTTCGTTTCGACGTACATAGAATTTGGTAACAGTAGTACCGCTCCTGGTAACGTCTACCTGTATAGAAATGGGGCGAATTACATGCAAATTGCGGGCGGAGGGGGAACGGGAGCTGCGTTTAACAATTCAACCGGTAGTTGCATAATTTTCGTAACCAATACCGATTTTCTCGAGATATTCGTTTATTCGCACATCGCACTAAATATATTAGCTAGAGACTTTTCGGCAGTATTCTTACGACCTTAGCGAGATAAAAATGAGGTAGGCTATACTCACCTGATTAGTCACTTTCTTCCTGTGCATTCTCAAATGCTTCTTTCAGATGGTTCAAATCTCTATTGATCAGCCCAAGATTCAACTCCTCCGTTTGCATGTCTCTATACATCTTTTTCATCCTGGCTCTCAGGTTTCTTATTTTGGCCATCGATCTCTTCCTTTCCTTGTATTTTCTTGCATACATGAGCTGAGCTTGAGTTTTAGAAACACTGTTTTCTCTAGCCAGTGTTTCTAGAAAACCACCTGTTGTCTCAGTCGGTACGTTGCCAGACATCTTCTGAACAAAGCAGCTGTCTTTCGCCGAACCTTAACAGCTATAATTATTATAATTAGTCTATCTGCGCTTGGGCACTGCACTGCACACACGACCGCTTGGGCGCTGCGCTCTAGAGACAGATTCAATGTCTCCATGCCAACCATATTATAATTAGTCTATCTGCGCTTGGGCACTGCACGCGCGACAATCACCTGCAGCAGTCACATCACTGCAAACTAGACCAAAATAACTCACAGAAATTCTTAAAAATAAATCGTGAGTTACAAAGAATGTGTGAGTTAATTTAACCTAGTTGTAGACGTCATCGCTATTTATAGCCAGACCCACTCCTACGTCTGGCGTCTGACTCAGATGCACCTGCAGCCAGACTCGCGATGGATAATCGATTTATAGGCGTGTATGTGGTTGTGTGTTTGTCGCGGGTGGCTGCAGGTGTTGTTGACAGCTCAAATAGAAAATATGCTAGCCGTCTGTGTTGAGTCATAGAGAGAGACCAATCTGGATTTCCTTATGCACGCCATTTTAACTGACTTACATCTCAAATAGAAAATATGCTAGCCTCTTAATTATATTAAGAATTTTAACAACTGACTTACAGCTCAAATAGAAATATGCCAGAAGCCTGTGTTGAGTCTTAAAGAGGCCAATCTGGCTTTGTTTAAGCATGCCATTTTAACTTAATTTATCTTCAATATCAGGCTTCTTCAAAAAAAGTCAAGTTGTTAATTATACATCTACTCTCTTCTCCCGTCGTTCCAATCGAAGCTCAATCTTTTATACTGCATACGCCCTCTAGCGATTAAACTATCAGCCCGCCTTAAACGCCAGCTGCATTAATCCACTACAGAGCAAAAAGCCCATCCCCTGTAACGAGGTTAGAGTTCGTTACACTCTCTCCAGCTCGCCCCACAAAAATTCTGTACTCACAGAATTTTTCCTTAAGTAGGAACCTTATTCCTCTTAAACAATTAAACATACATGCACAAACACAATAAACGGAGGTCACAAAAAATTCCCACTTAACTAACACCAAAAACAATCATCATTCACCAAAACGGCAGAACAATTTCACACACGAATACAACCGCAAATAACAGCCACACAAATAACCTTCGGTCGCTACCAACAACGACTCACAATACAAAATAATCTCAAATACTCAACTCCAGTTACACTCAAACAGCTGTAACTTCCATTCATAAATATGCGAAACACAAATAATCTCAAATAATAAATACCGGTTACCACCAACGATAACTCTCACATACAACAATATGCAGTACACAATAATAACTTCCGGTTACCACCAACGATAACTCTCACATACAACAATATGCAATACAAAATAATAAATTCCGGTTACCACCAACGATAACTCTCCTCATACAACAATATACAATGCAAAAATTTCTCAAATTACTAATATTTCAGTTACTCTTATACAGCCGTAACTTCCATACATCAGCAACACAGTACACAATATCCTCAAATTATAAATCCTCATCAAAAATTCCTCAAATAATGAATACTCCAGTTACACTTATACAGCCGTAACGTTCACACGACAATATACACATTACAAATATCCTCAACACAAATTAAATACTGCAGCACCATCTACGACGTTAACTACACATTCCTACAGTTTCAGCTAACACCATAAACAAACCCACAACGACCCCCATTAACCATAGGCCAATAGTTAAACCATTCCCTACATGAAACGGGCCCATCTTTCCACCTCGACTGGATACTACGAGACGAAACTTCAATGACAGGCGTGTTGACATGCGAGGTACCCGTGTACACCGTCTCTGGTACAACTTCAGGAACCGGGGACGAATACCCTGCAGTTCGGTCCTCAGCATCGAAGATTTCGTCCTCCTCAGTCTCTGGATCAGCGACTGGAACTTCTGGGACGAAGACTGAAGATTCTGGGACGAAGACCTGCTCGACAGCAGCAGCTGGAGACGGTGAAGGCGACACCACAGGTTCGACTACTTCTGGAGGCACGACGGTGACGTCAGAACCCGCCGAAGAGGATCCTGGTGGCGGAAGAGGAGGTTCAGTCATTTCCAGCGCGGTAGGCGGGACCGCGCGAGGGACTGAATGCGGACTGTCAGGCGGCGAACGTCTTCTGGATCGTTTTCTGGATCGTTTTCTGGAACGTTTAGGAGCGGAATATCTGCTCACTGGACGATTCTGAGTAGCTACATCATTGACCAAGATCGTCTCTCGATGCGGGCAATGTCGGATCAAATGAAAGCTGGAGAAGCATTGGTAGCAGCGTTTTGGTCGGAAGGTAGGTTGATTCACACGCGCTTCACCATAGCCATTCCATGGTCCAGTGGGTTGAAGCCAAGGAGGAGGATACGGTTGCACTGGATGAACTGTAGGCGGGTACTGGAACGAAGGCGCAGGATAATCTTGAGGAAATCCCTGCATTAGCGGCGGGGTTTGTGATCGAGCAGTCTTCTCCAGTTGCTCGACCCTCCGTGCAAGATCTCTGACCGCCGGATCCACTTCATGGACGGTATGAACTCTCGTGGGTTGTTGAGGAGGGGCGTCGAACTGCGTGGAGCTGTTCGAAGAGGTAGACGACGACAGGACACGTTCAGGAGGCGGAATCACCTCAACTGTAGACGTGGCAGCTGTAGCAGTGGAGATTGAATAGGTTTGTGTAGCGACGGTGACTTTCGGCGAGAAGCTCTGAGTCGACGACGATGAATCTCCACCGGTTGTCCCAAGTTGAAAGCGTTCGTGACCGTTACCAGCTCTCGAGAAGCCATAGGACTGAGCTCCCACGCAGGTAGGACGATTCTGGCGGCGACCAGCGAATTCGGCGCCCACGACTGGCTCCTCCTGGTAAGCATCACCTCTGATGGAAGCGTCTCGAAACGAAGGACCATTCTTGAACCTCGCCTCGTCCGCCGGGTCCCAAGGAAGGTAGGATGACAGAGACAGCGAAGCGACGACTGAGGGCGTCACCGAAGTTTCTGAGTACGTTCTCAGTGCGTAAGTTGGTAGAACGGACGGAATGGGGCGGCTTTCATAGGCGTTCATGACCCTTCCGTCACGAAGTGCAGCATCCTCTGGGTTGGCTGAATCTGGTTGTGCCTGCTTCGCAGGGGAAAGCGGACCATGACGACGTTGAGATATCGCTTCCTCATTCGGCACGCTCCTCCGGCATGGTCGTAGCATTGACGGAACACCGGGCTGCGAACTTTCCGGACTCGGTCGTTGTCTGACGTCACGATCCACCGATTTCGCCGGATCTTGAAACACAGACCATCTCACAGCAGTCACTGGGTCAACTGTTATTTGGGCTCTATCTAAACCCCAATTTCCTTCCCATAAAACTCTCTTTAATTGTATTTCTCTGCTAGAATCATGGGTTAACTTATCAGGTTCGTAACATGCACCTCTAGAAAAATTAGTAAACACTTTTGCTCCTCTAGAAAGATTAGTAAACCCTTCTGCTCCTCTGGCGAAATTAACTATCCCTTCTGCTCCTCCGGAAAAATTATCAATCACATCCTCGTCGCCATTGTAACGATCGTAGGCCCACCTTTCTCCCGATCGGGGCGCTACTCCCGATCGTTGCCGTGGAGAGGTGGCCATACTTTTTAATAGGTGCGTTGGACCTGGGGCAAATGAACCGGTCAGACCAAATTCCTTTGGTCTCGCTCCCGTGTTCGGGTCTATTTCTCTTCTAAGTGGAAAAGTGCCAAAGTTGATCGAGGTGTACGAGGGCGTAGGCACGGTCCTTGGTCGGTTGACAACCTCCGGAACAGAGTCCGGAATATCTGGGTCCGTTGGTGCACCTATTGTGAGCGTCCTAGTATTTGTTTCTTCCTCCAATCTTTCCAACCTTTCCCGTTCCGACAAATTCCACCGTTCTTCCTGAGCCCTCCCAACCTTCAGGGCCTCCTTCATTCTATTTAGTCGTGCAACCATTTGGTCAAGGGGTTCAAGGACTACTTCCGGGGAGGCATCCCTTACTTCTTCTTCTTCCTCTGAACTCAATTCCCCCTCAATTGCTAGTAAAGTTAGAGAAGGAGAAGCCATTTGCTTTATGATAATGTAATCAAGCAAAACATACGAAGTAATGCAATGGCTACGCCTAATTAGCACAGAAGAACAATATAATGTGACCCTACTCTAGATTAATATAGCAAAGTCATAACTCTACGAAAGGGTTTGTAAAGACACAACAATTATTACTAATAGTCCACTTAAGGTGCTAGACGGTTCGCTACCCGTTCGCCTAATTTTCACGAGACTAATATTACATAACACAAGTAACCACAACTCTCAAATATCATTCACTCATTCAGCCTATAGTAGCGACGTGAATATACAACAGTTCAAGTACACGTGGTTACTCTTGCAAATGTCCTTCATTCATTCAGCCTATAATGGTGAAGCGAATATTATACAGTGCACGTACACGAGACTACACTCTCAAATGTCACTCATTCAACAAAGAGTAGCAAAAGGATATTAAATGTACAAAAGGCCTAGCTTCTGCCCGGAAACACCCTAGAACCCAGACAAGGTTTTAGTCCTTAATTAAGCAGAGGCCTACAATTAAATATCTCTTTTCTCACAAATGGATAAACTTCACAGTACTACCCGTTCGAAAAGGGGCGTTTCCCGTCACTCCTCCAGACAGCCTGACGAACGGAACTCGTCCAAAGGTATTCTTCTGCCACAGCTGTGCCTTCCGTTGCAAGAACCGTCCTTCGTAGTTTCTTCCTCCACCGTGGTTTCGACTATATAGCTCATTAACTCAGCGTAAAACTATCGAAACCTAACTTCGCAGTTGCACAAGACTTTCGTCCCGGTTCCAAAGTCACGTGACGACCTGCTCGTTCCGCTTCAAGGACAGCTCTGCCCTCTCCGTCTGAATTCAACTATCTTCTCCCGTCGTTCCAATCGAAGCTCAATCTTTTATACTGCATACGCCCTCTAGCGATTAAACTATCAGCCCGCCTTAAACGCCAGCTGCATTAATCCACTACAGAGCAAAAAGCCCATCCCCTGTAACGAGGTTAGAGTTCGTTACATCTATATCCATCAACTGCAGGAAAGGTCGATACACGTCTCTTCCATGAAGTGGGATGGGAGATCGGAGAAACTTAATCATGGATCGATGTCAGTTGGCTGTTACGCTTTTTCTGAAATCATTTATATCTAATATACACGCAGTACAAACGTTGAATACTTATAATAAACAGACCTTCAACAGCCCTACATGCGACTGGCGTAGGCTGTAGTTGCCCATAATGCGTTAGGCCCGTATGAGAATAGCCTATGTTCTTCTTTTTTGGGATGGCTCTTGACACATGCTGCTTCTGAATGCAGTAGAGTCCCAGTGGTTCTCAAAGTGGTGGTCCGCGGACCGGTGCCGGTCCGCGGAGTCCTGATCGCCGGTCCGTAAGGACTAAGGAAGTCTGAGAGTTAAAAATACTTTATAATTAATTATTAATTTATATATTTTAAATTGTGAAATTATTCGAATTGTTGTTCAAAATGTAGGTTATTCATACTTCTGTCTCAAACTTTAAAAATACATTACCAGTGCCTTATTTTAACTTGCCAAATGGCTGTACAAACAGTTTTTATTAATTAAAAAATCTTTAATTATAAATAACCCTATGATTATTAATTAGTTTTTTATAATACAGTTTGCTTTTGTTTGTGCTTAATTGCCATTAAAAAGTTAGCGGTCCGCGGGGTTTCCAGAGAAATTATTGCCGGTCCGCGGCCTGATGAAGTTTGAGAACCACTGCAGTAGACGACATAGCCTAGTCAAATTAAATCAATAGGAAAAAATCGTATACAGCAGGCATTTTCCTATCTCTAGGGCCCTACAAGATTCGCCATTAGTTAGCCTGGCTATTATCAGTATGATGAAGGCTATGAAGCTGATGCTTTCGAGACTATGGAACAGATGCGTGCAAGTCCGTCCCGGACAATTATGCATAAGTACTTACTCACTACTTAAGACGTCAAACATTCGAACCTGCCTAAGGGCAGAGAACAGAAAGAAGAAAGACTTACTCACTGGGCATGTGATCCGCGATCATTCGATTATAAATTTTTATTATAGGCCTAATATCTAAGTCCATCGTTTTGCTGAGTGCTTTCATTTTTATCATTCTCCTCTAGTCTCAAACTGTCTCGTGGGAATTGTGTTGTCTGTTGTCAGGAACAACCTTCAGCAAAACATATAGGCCTATAGTTTTTTAAATCTTGATTCTCGCAATGCACGGCATAATACTCCCATGGCAGGACCACGCATGCTATAAGCTGCTCTTAATCAACGTCAGCCAAGCGCAGTCGGTCGAGCTACACGTAGGCCTATATACGGTTTCGTTCTGGTTGTCGCTCTTAATCTGAATGCAGCAAGCAAGAGATTTTCAATTACAAATTGAATGAATCAGATTCTGCTCATTTAGTCATTCTCCACCACAGTCGTCTCAAGCTACGTCGTGGGAATTGTGTCTATTGCTGCTCAAATACACGCATACGAATTGATGAACCGATGTATGGGGTAATGGGGGTATGTCCGTCGTTTCCACGTCTTGGATCGTTACAGCCACACAGACCCCCATCCCCCATATCTGCCAATGCACTCGAACGTTAGGTCTATTTAATTACCGGTATATAATAAAATTGTAGTAAGTCATTGCATGGTCAATGCACGACCTACATGTATGCAATGCGTCGTAGATTCCTATGGAGGAGCCTCGAATGCTCGTGTGGCTCCATGTAAAAGCAATTCTACGATGTGATCCGAATGCCTAGATATATGACTGTGGGAACATCACTGACGTCTTAGTATCTCTGTGGATGGGGAAAGGGAATGAACCCAGTATACAGTCGCTATAGGGGTGTTTTGGGTGTTTGAACACCCCCCGAAATGAAAATTGTAAAAATAATGTAATGCATTTAGTATTTACTGGCACCTACATGTAATGTAAGAACTACAGTGTTCAATGCATTGTCCGCCCAGAACCCGTAGAAAATCGTGACTTTAGGATGGGGAACATGAAATTACATGTAGATAGTTTTACGCTGAACGGTTTTCGAGAATAAAATCCTACGAAAAAAAGAATGCGATGACTAAAAAAGGTCATCTGAAATTTCGATATTTCAACGACTAAAAAATGGCTGGAGACGGGAAGCGTGGGATGCCACTAAAGCTGCATTGTATATACAGAACTTGGCAATGTAATTGTAATCGTTCTTTTTACAGAGACTCTGCCCGTTCCAATGCTGATGTGCATCTCGTGGTACAGCCTCGACGTCCTCTTCACCTCGTCGACCATCTGCCACCTGTGCATGATCTCCATCGACCGCTACATGACCTTGACCTACCCTCTCAAGTACGGACACGCGAAGAAGAAGAAGCACACGATCCTCAAGATTGCCGTCGTCTGGGTCATCTCCTTCTGCATCGCTGGTCCCCTCTTCATCCTCTCCACCCTCGACACGCACCAGGACACCGTTCAGTACAAGGGATGCGGACCGGAAACGCCGACCTTCGTCATATCCGCCACGGTGACGTCGTTCTACCTGCCGCTGCTCATCATGACGGTCATGTACGCGTTGACCGTGCGAGCTCTACAGCAGCAGCTGAGGGAGCAGCGACGGATGACGGTGACGAACTCGTGCAGTCGGTCAAGAACGTCTTCGAGGGCCGACTCATCCTCCACCTTCTACTGCCCGTCGAGGAAGGCCAGCGCCCCGAGCTCGTCGCTGCTCGGCGATCTCAGTCCGCAGATGAACAACTACAGTTCGTGCGGTGGCGGCGGTGGTGGAAGCCAGCCCAGGAGTCCTCTCTTCAAGCAGCACAGCCTTCAGAGGGATCCAGCCGGGTCGTCGAGTCTCACGATCGACGAACCCTTCCAGGAGATGATGTCGCCCCCCGTCGTCATTGTCGGCCTCTCCACCGCCGCAGCCACCGCCGTTCAGGGGGGCAACAGCCCCTTCAAGGCGCACAGCCAGTCGCTGAAGCTGAAGCGAAGCACGCAATCGCTGACGACGACGAACGTTCATTCCAACTCCTCCTCCACCACCGGTCGCTACCTGATGGTCACCGGGAGCAGTCCGTGGGGAGAGGGACAGCTCGCCTACTCGCTGGCCACCACCGCTGGCAACACCGCCTCATCGAGGGCCGGCAGCGAGATCGCCTTGAACGACGTCACAGCGTCGGACTTTGACGTCGGACTCGTCGGATCGCAGAGCAACCTCGCCGGAAGTCCTCGCGGCTCCTCCTCCGCCAACGACAAGACCCGCTTCCGATTCAACCGCAGCTTCACGCTCCGTCGAAGCGTGTCGTCGACCGGGAGCCGGCGAGGGGCGTCGAGCCCCGACAAGGGCCGTCGAGCGGTCCAGGTGCTCGGCATCCTCTTCGCCGTCTTCGTCATCTGCTACCTACCTTTCTTCGCCGTCTACGTCATCAAGGGCACGTGCCTTCGATGCCAGCCATACATCTCCCCGCATCTGCTCATCGCTCTCGAGTGGTTGGCCTACAGCGGGTCGATGCTGAATCCCATCATTTACCACATCTTCAATCCTGACTTCCGGCGGGCGTTCCAGAACCTCCTCAGCTGTAACAACTGCAGTTCCTGTTCCGCTGCCGCTGTTCCCAAGACAAGAAAACACGATCTGCCCGTCTGTCGGATTGATACCGTCTAAGTCTTCTCTGTGAAGACCCGAAGAATTAATTACAATTAATTATTATTTTAATAGACCGAATGCATAGCCAAGATTAATAGGGCAGGACACTATAGAAGCGTTTCACCCGCCTTAGTACCGGTTGCTATTCTGCTCCTTCTTATCCTATGGTAGCCTAACTCGGCCCGGACGCGAGTTTCCAAAGGCCTGTGTGGCCCAGCGCGTGCGATTTCCTATTGGGCAGTAATACTGGAAGAGGCGATTTCCGTAGGGGAGGAGGTTGTCGAGTACAATGTCTGGCCCAATGTCTGGCCCATCCCTTCGTAGACTATCAACAACACGTGCGTGATCGGCAGGCTCTGACGATTTTTGACGAATTGCAATGTAAAACGTTTAAAATTTCTTACAAATGAACCTACGTATGGAGGAACATTTTGCACAGGTAATCTTTAGCGCTCTTTATCGTTAAATTTAAGCATGGTTATAACATAGAAGACCTATAGTGTTTTTCGCGTATAGGGTAAGGTTTCGCGTCGTGAGGGTCGGTTAGGGTTAGTGTTAGGGTTAGTGTCGTTATTAGATTAGATTCTTATGATTTTTGCGTCGTGAGGGTCGGTGAGGGTTAGTGTTAGGATTAGTGTCGTCATTAGATTCTTATGATTTTTGCGTCGTGACGTTCGGTTAGGGTTAGGGTTAGTGTCGTCATTAGATTCTTATGATTTTTGCGTCGTGAGGGTCGGTTAGGGTTAGTGTTAGGGTTAGTGTCGTCATTAGATTCTTATGATTTTTGCGTCGTGAGGGTCGGTTAGGGTTAGTGTTAGGGTTAGTGTCGTCATTAGATTCTTGATTTTTGCGTTGGTTGTTTAGCAGTTGTTGGTCAAGCTAATAGCCAACACTACAGCTTCACCAACAACTGCTAACATCAACTACCTTCTCCCCCTACGGTCTTCGCCTCTTCCAGTGTTGCTGCCCAATGGGAGGTCGTGGGCGTTGGGCCGTGCAGGCTTTTGGAAACACGCGGCCCGGACCACCTTTGGACTACTCTTACGAAAGACCCTTTTGACGCAACGCAGCGCTAGTAAATAAGCTGCTACCTCACGCTTGGTTTTCGAGTAGAGCTTTAGAAGTTTGGGGATTACGATTGCGATTATAATAAGTGTGAGTGTGGAACATGAGGTAGGCTATAGCCTATGCTATAGCCTGTGCTATAGCCTATGCTATGGCCTATGCTATAGTCTATAGGCTATTCGTTTCACTGGCATCTGCATGCAGACTCTTCTGGAGAAGTGTTGCACACTGGAGATCGCAGATAATACACAGGAATGCTAAGGTGGAACTAATGCAATTTAATACAAAGGGTGCATATAATTATATGGATGGAATGCAATTTCCTGCTATAATTAAGCGCCCCATCTTCCTACAGCGAACAGCAACAAAAACAGCCCATTGTGTTATTAGTCGTGCAGAAAGGCCGTTTTCGACACTATATACCTCTGAACGGTTACAAATTATTTGAATAGTATATTGTCGTAGGTCTATAGGGACCAAGCCAAATTTTCTGTTGGACTAATGACAACATTTAGGCCTACTCCGCAGTATTATAGCCTATCGGCCTACATGTATATGCATGGCTTTATTCGACTGGAAGCTTGTAGCAAGTTATCCGGTTTATAAAGTAGGCTACGCGTTAGTCTATATAGCTATCCTCATCCAAATCTGGCGAGCAACAAATATTCGATGGACACAGAAAAAATCCACCAGAAATTTTTTTTGAGAAACTGCCATTTATTGGTTTAATATGAAAACTATAGGCCCTAAATACATTTTTCTAACGCGTTGGAAAACTGTAAAGGCGCCTCTTCTGACTTCGCGCGCGCATTCCTAACGTACAAAAACTGCTGAATTAAAACAACTTAAACTTATTTTGAGACAAAAGTAGAAGTTATGGAGATGAGTTAATTATTGTTATTCCATATAGATTATTGTTTTTGAATTCGTCGATCGAGAAGATCTGCTCCTTTGTTATATTGTCCAGTCAGTCCAGACTCCAGAATAGGCTACATGAGCAGAGTGTTGTCAGTGTCCACTGTCCATGTAAAGAGCAGCATGACATACAGGTGAATAAAAACCAATGAGAAACTGCGAGACTTGAGGCATTAGTTGAAAGAAGAAAATAATGGAGTTCGATCAACGGACAAATATTCAACATTGGGAGTCGATTCCATTTTGTTGCATGCGACATGCATGGAATGCGTGACGACCCGACGTGCATCATAGCTCAAGTAAAGAGATACCCCAACATCGCAGACTGCGTGAAAAAGTGAAGGGGGTGAAGGAGGAATGAATTACGGCGTTATAAGGTTTATAGGCATAATTAAAATTAATTATACATAAAAGGAAAGTTAATGAAGTCCTTTATAACACTCTTATTCTTAAAAGACAAATGCAGCTGACTACGTTGTACCAGGGCTTTTTTAACGTTCAGTTGCACACAAAATGTGCAGTTCTAAAATGGATTTGTGCAGTTGTAGAAACACTTCTGTACAGTTAAAACTGGCAAAAGAGGTCATTGTCCTCCGATTGGAAGTAATTTACTATGAAGGATGGTAAAGAAAAGAAGGAGTTCTAGAAGTTCTAGAAAATCCTTAGAAACAGCCCTGCGTTGTACGAGAAACGCAGGCTGCAGTGTCAAGGGAGTTGAAGACCATACGATGCGTTGAGGCTTGTTGACTACAAAATCTGAGGTATAGGGCCATAGGCTTACCAGCGAAGGCCAATCGAGTTGGGAAAATAGATTCGAAAGCATGACGCTATTATTGTCTGTGAACTGTTTTTGGTATAATTAATTAAACCTCATGAGACTTGTCATATAATCATATTATGCTATGACGAAAACAAGATGCCTCAGCAAAAGTACGGATCCAAGTAGGCCTACTTGGTTGACAGTCCTATTATTTCTAACAGGTCTGTTCCGTATCAAACGAGGGACTTCTATTTTGTCTGATATTCTTCTGTTCTGTGCAGTTGCTGTACTGCATCTGATGGACTCAATGATACACTATCCGAGCATCCACATTAAGTTAAAGGCTATGCTCGCATGCATGACTTACTGCATGCAGCCAGTCCTCTTCCTCCTCCTCCTTCACTTCCTCCTTCTCCTCTTCCTCCTCCTCCTACTCTTCCTCTTCTACTCCTCTCCTCCTCCTCCTCCTCCTCCTCCTCCTCCTCTTCTCATCTCCTTCTCCTTCTCCTCTTCCTCCTCTTCCTCCTCTTCCTCCTCTTTATCCTCCTCCTCTTCTTCTTTCTCTTCCTCCTCCCTCTCCTCCTCCTATTCTTCTTCCTCCTCTTCTTCCTTCTCCTCCTCTTCTTCCTCCTCTTCTTCCTTCTCCTCCTCTTCTTCCTCCTCCTCCTCCTCCTCCTCCTCTTCTTCTTCCTCCTCCTTCTCTTCCTCCTCCTACTCCTCCTCTTCCTCTTCTTCCTCCTCCTTCTCCTTCTCCTCTCCTCCTCCTCCTCTCCATTCACGATCTTTGTCCTCATCGTACATTGACCATAGCTCGCTTGACCTCTTCCACTTCTTCCAGGACTTCCTGCTGTATTTGCCGATCCATTCACAATTCCATGCTGTGTCCTTCCTTCCCTCAGTTCATCAATGGCGACCCACACCCACCCCACCCCCACCCACCCCACCGTCCGTCGATCGGTCGGTCCATCCATCCGTTGGTCAGTTGGTCAGTGAGTGAATGCACGAGTGGCCTCTTAAATTAGAAGACGCGTCGTCCTTCCAGATCAAAGGTCTCGTGATCCCCTACGATGATCGGTGCGGAGTCTGCGCTGCTGTGTATACGTAATCATCCGCTGCATGTACAATGTAGGGGAGGGTGGGTTCAATGATGCATCGTCCGTTGTCGTCGTTGTCCTATCAATGTACACGACTTCTCTCGTCGATCGTCTCTGCTCCGAAGGCGTCGTTAAGCATCAGCTGAGGCAGCAGTGATTGTTGTGCGAGTGATTTGGACGATGTTGCTCACACGTTTGTTTGTCTGTGCACTTCTTGTTATAGCGCCCCTTCTAAATTCACTACTCAGAGGCGCTCCCGACTACAGCGCGAGCACTGAACATCGGGGTTTCACGCCGAAGCGCTGAGCAATTGCGAGTGAAGGACTTGTCCAATTAATGTCTCTACGCAGCGACTTGAGGTAGATTCGAACCTGCAACTCTTCGGCTGCAAGGCGACGAACATAACCACTACACCACCGCGTCCCACGTTGACCGGCGATGGAGGCATTGCTCCCAACATCTCTCCTCTTTATAACATCATCATCCGAATGGTTAAACATTCGATATATCTTCCTCTGAGCATGCACTTAATTGCAGTAACTTAATTTGTTGTCGGTTGTCGCTGCCATAAAAATTGGCCCAAGTCATAGTCGACGTTTCCACCGAGTCCTCCATTCAAACGAATTATAATTGTTTGCTTTAAAAACGGTGTGGCTCATTCTACCTCTTCGCTGTATACGTTGGCCTCAAACGCGTGCGAATTTCTGATTCACCATTGCCCTTCCTCCTTGGTAAATTATAAGCATAGCCTACTCCCAATTGCTTCTAAAACTGCACAAATTCGTTTATAACCGCACAGTTTGTGTATAGTGTATACAACTGCACGCTGAAAAGCTCAGCTGTAATGTATTGCATGGCTGCAGGCTTAATCATAAACCCGTCACCGCATTCTGAATAATAGCGCAACCTGTACAATGCTACTTTGTTAAAAGGCTGTTCATATCCGCTCACGCAAAGGCTGCTGCATACTGCATAGGAATACCTGTCAATCTTATTAATTAACGATAATTAATGAGGATTAAAAGCCTTTTTTGTTACATTATGGATAAGAAGTGTTGCACGCTCATTAGGTAGATTAATGTTCAGAGCGTCCTTGAAAGGCGGTTGAAGCGTTTTTCAGCTGAGACAAAAAAAATTTAATCCCACAAGTGTTGCAAATTACAGCGTGTCTAATCTGTTGAAATATATGAGCCCTCTTGCCCCCTAGCCCCCCCCCAATACCTCAATACCCCATCACCATCCTGTTCTCCCCGTCTACTGCAGGCCAACACGCACAGGAACGCAGGAGTCGTCGGAAGGACATACATGTATTATATATGGGATGCACAGTGTCAGGTGACGCATCTGCAGCGATGCATCGATCTAGTCCAAGAATATATGAGGCCACGATCAAGGCCGGAAGAGACTGGAGTGGCAGGACGGACGGAAGGACGGAAGGACGGACAAACGGACGGACGGGGCTGCGGTCCACTCGTTTATCAGAGACACGTAGTTCGAAAAATGATCATGAGGAAGTAGATAATTAGGAAGAACAGCAGACGAACGGAAGAAGAACGCAGAAGAAGAACGCATGAGAAGAACGCATGAGAAGAACGCATGAGAAGAACGCATGAGAAGAACGCATGAGAAGAACGAAGCAGAAGAACGAAGGAGTAAAACGCAGAAGAACACGGCAGAAGATCGCATTAGAAGAACACATGATAAGAACGCAGAAATGTAATCCATGTGAATGCAACCGTTTCGAAGTAGGTCTAAGCCCCAATAGCGTGTGCATGCAATCGTGCCCTCTCGTTCCCCTCTTCCCCCATTCAAATCCCCTGTGACTGTGGCTCCACTGGAGAGTGGCGACGTCGTCAGCCGTCGTCCTACGTAGCCCACCCCACTCCCTAAGCCTACTGGTCAACGGTCGACCAGCTACATGGACTCGCTCAATGCAAAGTGGATGACCACCGCAGGATATACTGAACACTGAAGGGTAGATGACCACTGAGGGGTAGATGACCACTGAGGGGTAGATGAGCACTGAAGGGTAGATGACCACTGAAGGGTAGATGAGCACTGAAGAGTAGATGACCACTGAAGGGTAGATGACCACTGAAGAATAGATGACCACTGAAGGGTAGATGACCACTGAGGAGGTAGATGACCACTGAAGGGTAGATGACCACTGAAGGGTAGATGACCACTGAAGAATAGATGACCACTGAAGAATAGATGACCACTGAATAGTAAATGACCAACGAAGGGTAGATGACCACTGAAGGGTAGATGACCACTGAAGGGTAGATGACCACTGAAGGGTAGATGACCACTGAAGGGTAGATGAGCACTGAAGGGTAGATGACCACTGAAGAATAGATGACCACTGAAGAGTAGATGACCAACGAAGGGTAGATGACCACTGAATGATAGATGACCACTGAAGAGTAGATGACCACTGAAGGGTAGATGACCACTGAGGAGGTAGATGACCACTGAAGGGTAGATGACCACTGAAGGGTAGATGACCACTGAAGGGTAGATGTCACATAGGCGTACGGGAGGTTTCAGAAGTGGGGGGGGGCAAAGATTGAACTTCTGCCCGAAAAATTTATCCGGCCAAAAAGTTGGTCGTCCGCGACTATTTTTGCCCGAAAAACCAGATTTTCCCGAAACTTGACGACCTTTTTTTTTTTTAGTTGTCCGCGACTTTTTTGCCCGAAAAAACCACCAAACTTGCCCGAATTTGGAGGGGGGGGCAATTGCCCCCCCTGCACCCCCGCCTCGTACGCCTGTGGTAGATGACCACCGCAGGGTATATGGACCACTGAAGGGTAGATGACCACTGAAGGGTAGATGACCACTGAAGGGTAGATGACCACTGAAGGGTAGATGACCACTGAAGGGTAGATGACCACTGAGGAGGTAGATGACCACTGAAGGGTAGATGACCACTGAAGGGTAGATGACCACTGAAGGGTAGATGACCACTGAAGGGTAGATGACCACTGAAGGGTAGATGACCACTGAAGGGTAGATGACCACTGAAGGGTAGATGACCACTGAAGGGTAGATGACCACTAAAGGGCAGATGACCACTGAAGGGTAGATGACCAATGAAGGGTAGATGACCACTGAAGGGTAGATGACCACCGCAGGGTATACGGACCACTGAAGGGTAGAAGTACATCGACCGACGATCATCATCGGCTTTGGCTGGTCAATATTTCATCAATGTTTCGTCTGCGCAATGACCGTGAACGCGATCCCATCGGCGAAGTACACAGACATTATATATATATATATATATATATATATATCCAGGCAGACACGCAAGCAGATAGTCACGTAGGTAAACGCACCACTAGAGGCAGAAAGAGGCAGACATCCAACTTTCAGTGGCGTAGCTAGTTTATCACGGTCCCGTGTGCAGGGGTACAGCGTGGTCGCCCAACTGTTTGGCCTTGCAAGGTCGTAGGGCCTACCATTGCGTTCTTGCAATCAAGATCATCACCAAAACTAATCAATGACATTTCCTATTAACACACGAAAATGTCTACAAATCACTAAACAGGATTGCTGCAGCTGTAAGAATGAGAAATCTTTTCTTCTGAGGTCAGAAAGTGAAATTTCAAGGTAGTGTGAATGTGGATGCAAAGAAAAGAGTGTTGTGATTCATGAACTGGATGGAGTAAACCATGGATGACATACATGTCCATGGTTTATTAGCTAAAACAGTAGAAAATAGAACACGGTCGGTTAAACAACCAACGACTCAGAAACGCCAACCGAAATTTTTTTGGGAGGTCTACCGTAATTATCGTCGTCCAAATTTCAGAAGTCTTAAAAGTTCAAAAGAATTTCTCTACTAGCAACGATTCCAACAAACTATCTCGGAGCATATCTATACAGATCAGTCCAATAATGGCATGGTTATTTAGCAATCTATAGGCCTATGATGCCAGTGCAGACCTATTTAGAATGCATTTATAAGCACCACCACACGGTACTCAAAAGTCAGTACAAATAAAGAGAGAGATAGAGAGACAGACAGACAGTCAGACAGACAGACAGAGACAGAGAGAGCGAGAGAGACAGAGAGAGCGAGAGAGACATCCTCTGGTGAATAAGTCATACAGTAACAGGTAATTATTTTTATCAATATAGGAAGGAGCAGTCTTTTCCGATCCTTCCGCCATGGCAAGTTTACGTATAGGCCTATGTCTCTGGTTTTGGGAATAGACGAATCAGTGTGACATGAATTGGTGGATAACATGCACAGACACATAAAGCAGACACACAAGCAGCAGCAGCAGGCCATTAGTAAGACGACAAGAGGACGAAATGCAAACGATGCAATTGATTGGAAGAGGAACTTATAGTGTGTGTGTGTGTCAGTGTGTGTGGGTGGATTCGAGGAGGTCGATAAATGGGCGTCGTCTATATCTCTATCTGATTCCCAAGTGGGTCCTCGATGTCCACCACCAGCATCAGCATCAGCAGCATCAGTAGCATCATCGGACAACAAGCGGAAAAGTCCCAACGACTTAATAAGAGACGAGAAGACAATCAATAGACGAGGAGGAGGAGGCGGCATGTCATCACAGTCGGCTGAAGGTCAGAGTGGAAGGGAGGGGCGGGGGCCGAGGGTGGGCGTCGAAGCCCCATCAGTCCAAGGCAGCAGCGCTTCATGGTTGCCGGGGTGGGAGGGAGGGTCACATCGTCTACTTTTCGGCTGCTGAAGTCTCTCGATAACTGACTCCATCCAGTGTACAGCAGACTCTTAAACGTAACATATCACATTATCTGTCTCATCCCTCGATATCGACCGACGACCAACTGCAAAGTCTCTTCATGTCAGTGTGTGTGTGTGTGTGTGTGTGTGTCACAGTGTGTGTGTGTGTGTGTGTGTGTGTGCATGCTTTAATGAGATTTGTCTGGCACTCTGGCCGCAGAGACAGGAAGCTGTGCTGGCCAATAGGACAACAGATTAATTCGAGCTATTGAGATGTACTCAGCCCAGTCTCAAATCCATCCATAGACCTATTAGGCCTATAAATATTGATGATGATGATGGTTCTCTGCCCGAAGGCAGGTTCATTGGCTTTACGCCCCTGGGGATGAGATGAATGAGGTGGTTTCCCGTTGCCTTCCCCACAGACAATGATGGGTAAGCAACTTGTCCAAGGTCGCTCCGCAGCAGCTTGCGCCACCGCGTCTCACACGTGCTAGCCCGAGATATCTAAATCTCTGAATGTCAACTCCCAGCCCGGGGCTTGAACCGCAGTCCGTTGTATCCAACAGACAAATGCCACTCTCGCTTACCGGTGTAGCTAACTAGGCCAGTTTATAAATATTAGGCTTATAAATATTAGGCTTAGAAATAATAGGTTTATAAATATTAGGTTTGTAAATATTAGGCTAATAAATATCAGGCTTATAAATATTAGGTTTATAAACTGACGCGTCTACCAATCAAGACCAGCCTAGACTCTTGGGCACACAAGTGACAGAAAGGACAGGGTTCAAAACCAGAGTTATGGGCTAGTGGTTTATGTGACTTCGTGTTCTAAAAAGGTTTGTTTTCATTAACAATAAATCTGATTAGGAAGTTCAAGTGAGGTTGAACTCGACTTTTTCCAATTTAATAAGAATCAATAAATTGTTCACTAGTGCCTACTTCCTTCTCCACAAATGATTCCGCCTCATTAATTCTGATCTGAATTAAGATTTTCAAGGAGATAATCACTGCTTCAAAATCTCCTATAGAGGCAAAGATTGAAGACATCAGATCACAGAATCAACGCACCAACTTGCACTTGAGAAGTACCAGAAATCTGTCAGCAGCCTAACTGAAAGCTTTACATTTTTCACGACATAACGAATAGTTTTCCGTCTATTTTCTCTTGCGATCGTCCTTTGCTTTGTCGAGCTCTGCAATCTCAGCATGCAGTTCACGAAGAGTCAGATCAGGAACGTAACGGAATTCATCTTCATCCAGATCAACCTGCACGTCAAAAGAACACACCTTCATCGTTTCAGCATCATTTTAGACCAGTGACTCAGAGACTAGTTTGGTACAAGACCGAATATTAGCAAAATAATGGTCCAGCCTCCAACAAATTGTCTGAAGTGAATTACCCACTTTGGTCTTTTCCTCTGTTCCCATATGGCATCACCCTGACCAGTGACCACCCACAGTTGCCTTCGCAAATGTTCACACTCCAGTGGAGTTATAAAGCCTATATTTTTAATCTATTCCGTCGATCTAGCATGGTTAACCCTTTAATGATCAGTGTGTACTATCATGCATGGAAAACATATGTAGCTGGTCGTTAAAGGGTTAACAACGACTGGAAGATGAACAAACAGAGGGAAGAATGCAGGAAGGCAGTGCAAGACAGTGTAAAAGGACAGACAGCAGACATTTGTAATCAAAACAAAAAGTGAAGATCATGAAAAATAATTAATAATTAATCAAAACAAGTACACACTAATCTAGAGAAGCTAGAATAAAATAAAGTAATCTACCTTAACCCCTTTGCTGCGACGGCTTTTTAATCCCATAGGGGCATATATATAGGCCTACATGTATGATGACGATAGGTTGTCGTCATCCGCCTATGAGATTAAAGTTTTATGACAATAGGATGTCGTCCTCCGCAGGGAAGAGGTTAATAATGAGGAAGACACAAAAGCACGAAAGAAGAAAGCGAAGAAAGGAAGAAAAGAGAAAAAGAAAAGTAAAACAGACATAAAAGTACAGATCATAAAATAACAAAAGTTTACAACATTGGTAAATAATATGTATGAGAACTCAAGATGCGAACATTTCTGATTGTACCGGTTTTTTCATCAAATTATATCATAAAAGCTGTACAGCTTGAATTACTTAAGAGTCAAAGACACTCAGTTATAAAACAACGCAAAGTCTATTAGTAGAAGCAGTACAAATCAGTTTCTGGTTAGTAAACTGCACTTTTTGAACACGGGTTGCCGCTTGGCACAGTTGTAGTTGGGACCCAAGAGAACATTTTAAGATCGGGAGCCATCCGAAATTTTCCTTAGAATTCAAGATGGCGGCTTTTTTCAAAATGGCGGCCTGAGGCTAAGAAATGCTTATAAATCATCGTATCATCTCGTGTCTGGTGTCGTTTCTATATATTTCTGACTCGAATAACACGAATCTAAGGTCAAAATCAACATTAGACATCAAAATTAAGCCAAAAGAAGTATTTTTACATTAAAAAACAGCAAAATTGATATTAAATGTATTAAATATAGTTCTTCATTTTCATTGCTTGTTTTCCAATTTTCTTCTGGTATATTCCTTCATAGGTCTGTGTGTTTTCTCAAAGTTTTGATTATTGTGCATCGGAACCATTGGGAATTATCCTTAGAACTCAAAATGGCGGCTTCTTAAAAATGGAGTCCTGCGTCAAAGACATTCATACAAATTGTCAAGACATGTCACGTTTAGTGTCGTTTACATATATACTTTTCGACTCGAAGAACACCAGTCTAAGGTCAAAATTATTATAGGACATCAATATGAAACCAATATGATCAATGTTTTGCAAAACAGCAAAATGTTTTGCAAAACAGCAAAACTGTTTTTATAAAAACAAATATTTCTTTTGTGTTCGTTGCTTTTCTTCGATTTCTCGTGGCATCCTTCCTCGTGTATCTGGGTGGTTCTTGCAATTCTATTGCTAATTATTATAATTTATAATTAGACTAAAAGTTAATAGCTAAAACCTAATAATCGCAGTTTTTCATATTTCCGTTGGAAAGAGAAAACGCCCGCACAGCAGTTATGACCAGCAGTACAACGATTAAGACGATGACGATTATGATGATGACGACAACGACGACGTCATTATCCAATCCGTCTCCCTTGACAAGTACTGGTCCTGCGCCGTTACGGATGAGTGATTCGTGGATTACGAGATAGAAGAAGGTTCACGCCTGACGAACAGTTGGACCGTGATCACGGACCTTGACCTTCACGAGCAACGTCAGATTGGTCGATTTAGACATGCTGGTGGTGGATTCGTTCGATTCTACCTCGACGCCAGCAAAAGACTCTCAAGGACGACCGATCTCTCTCGCATAAATAACGAAACGGAGGGCAATTGAGCTGCTGATGAGCCTGGACTTTGAATCTGCATCTCTACATAAATTGCAGGTGCTTGCCATTGACTCAAGTCATGACGTCCGATTCACTGACGAAGCAAGCTTCATCATATACGTCACCAACGTCAATGGCAATGGATCTGTTGTGACGGTCTTGACAGAGTTTGGAGTGTCGAGGTCTCTGAAGATGATCTCAATGGAACCTTAGTCACTCATCTCACAGTCAACGATCCGGATGACGGGCTAAACGGACAGACGACGTGTTCGCTAGACGGAGACGGGGTCTCGCTGAACTGCGATCAGTACAAAGTGACTACAGCAGCATTGAGGTCAGTGGACCGTGAAGCGACAGCTGAGCACCATCTGACCACTGTCTACAGTGAGCTCGGATATCCAATGCAGTCAACCATAGTGAAACTGACTGTCACGGTTGTTGATGAAAGCGATAATCCTCCGTCTTTCACGATCGATATCTACGAGGCCATTGAGAACATCTACCCTGGTCATCATAATTATGGCTCTTGTAGAGGCACTGGACAGTGACGAAAGACTGAGCGCAGTCATCCGATACGCAAGTGACGAACAGTTGAAGGAAATCTTCGATGTCCATCCTTCGAAAGACATCGTCACGGCCAAGGCCAGTCTCGATCGGGAGGTCACGCCTAAGGTCAACATATTCATCTTGGCCTTTGACACCATCTCTGACGTCATCATCACTGCCTTTGTTGACCATCAAAGACATTGAAGACGAGATTCCACGGTTCACCGAGTTCAGCTACAGCTTCGGTGTCCTGGAAAACTAGCCTAAAACGCAGGTAGGGGATCATCATGGTCGACTGATGACAGTCATTGCAAGAGATGCTGATGCAGAAGACAATGCCCGTCTAACCTATTACATATCTCAGCATCCTGTAGACGCCGCTTACCATCACCACATCCGCAGTGTTCCGCACCCTCCTTCAGATTAACCAGAGAACAGGTGTGATCTCCATCAAAACTACCACCACCACAACTACCACCACCAGCATGTCTGAATCGACCAATCTGACGTTGTTCGTGGAGATCAAGGTCCGTGATCACGGTCCAACTGTTCGTCAGGCGTGAACCTTCTTCTATCTCGTAATCCACGAATCACTCATCCGTAACGGCGCAGGACCGGTACTTGTCAAGGGAGACGGATCGGATAATGACGTCGTCGTTGTCGTCATCATCATAATCGTCGTCGTCATCGTCTTAATCGTTGTACTGCTGGTCATAACTGCTGTGCGGGCGTTTTCTCTTTCCAACGGAAATATGAAAAACTGCGATTATTAGGTTTTAGCTATTAATTTTTAGTCTAATTATAAATTATAATAATTAGCAATAGAATTGCAAGAACCACCCAGATACACGAGGAAGGATGCCACGAGAAATCGAAGAAAAGCAACGAACACAAAAGAAATATTTGTTTTTATAAAAACAGTTTTGCTGTTTTGCAAAACATTTTGCTGTTTTGCAAAACATTGATCATATTGGTTTCATATTGATGTCCTATAATAATTTTGACCTTAGACTGGTGTTCTTCGAGTCGAAAAGTATATATGTAAACGACACTAAACGTGACATGTCTTGACAATTTGTATGAATGTCTTTGACGCAGGACTCCATTTTTAAGAAGCCGCCATTTTGAGTTCTAAGGATAATTCCCAATGGTTCCGATGCACAATAATCAAAACTTTGAGAAAACACACAGACCTATGAAGGAATATACCAGAAGAAAATTGGAAAACAAGCAATGAAAATGAAGAACTATATTTAATACATTTAATATCAATTTTGCTGTTTTTTAATGTAAAAATACTTCTTTTGGCTTAATTTTGATGTCTAATGTTGATTTTGACCTTAGATTCGTGTTATTCGAGTCAGAAATATATAGAAACGACACCAGACACGAGATGATACGCTGATTTATAAGCATTTCTTAGCCTCAGGCCGCCATTTTGAAAAAAGCCGCCATCTTGAATTCTAAGGGAAATTTCGGATGGCTCCCGATCTTAAAATGTTCTCTTGGGTCCCAACTACAACTGTGCCAAGCGGCAACCCGTGTTCAAAAAATGCAGTTTACTTTTGTGTACCGCTTAGACTATATAACAATGCAAAATCTACCTCTTTGATGCTCAGCTGTATCCCTGCCGGCATGTTCAGTCGCAGGGCTTCAATGAACAATGGGGCGACAATAGACGTTAGGTCATCAATCTAAAAGCACAATACCAGTTCATCAGAAACAAAGTTTTCAGCAGTTCCAATTGAAGCGCGCATCAATTCAGCCATTTGTGAGGTGCCCTTGTAGCGTTATGGCCACGTTGTAGCGCCATATAAATTGTCGTTATCATTATTATTATTATTATCATCAATTAATGTCTGTATTACTCAGTATATTATACTAGATAATCACCATTTAAAAGTCTCTAAAATCAACGACTGCGATTGACAAGTCTGCACTTATTTTCATCAGTAGCTTCTCATCTAAAGAAAAGATACCACATCGTTGAAGTGTTAAGTAATCCCATATGCTTTAGTATCAAATCGTGACTTAATAAAAACGGGCATTGGCTAACTATAAAGCAACGAAACCTGAACTGTTCTTTCATAGAGCGCGAGATCGTATTCGTGCTGTATCTGCGAACTCTGTGGTTTCAAACTTTGAATTTTGCTCGTTCTAGCTGGCACTGGAAAACTGCAATGGAGAAATAGTCAGGCATTCGACCATAATATCAAATTTTACAACATCAAAAGTCACTAGGTCTAAGTCAAGTCTTAAAAGGCGTTACTAACATCTTTTGTCTTTATGCATGTTTTAAGAACACAGACAGTATATCAAGACATAAGCTCTTTAAAACATAATATACAAACTGACTATGGAACTGCAACAAGAACTCAATAATTAAGTTTTCTCATATACAGTTATAGAAATTTGTTTAATATTTATTTGTTTCTTTTATTTATTTAATTTATAAATAAGTTATAGAAATGGTATCAGTTTTATCGGTGCAAGAGCAAATACAAGATGCACCTTTCCTTGGTCTATTCTGCAAGTACGGCATTCATAATACTCACACATCACTATCGAGTTCAAAAACTTTGGTCAAATGATGGACGTATTTGGTGTATGACTCGAGAACTGCAAAGTCATATCCTCGCATTCGTATGTTCAGTGTTTCATACGAAGGAAACTCTGGCTTCACATTCTATCAAAGGACAGCAAATCATGCATTCATCAGTCATCTAAATAATCAACATGAACAATTCAAAATCAATCACATTTCTTGATTATCTTGGCACAGCACACTTGGGTGTAAATAATTAATGATGCAGCATTGTCATTGACCATCATGAATTCCATGTTCCTGTCCAAGGAATGGAACTGGTGTTTAACAATGTTTCTCCAGTGCTTGAACGCTTTTTCTTCCATCAAAAGAAACTCGCAGAGTCTCAAGCATCAGAATGAATAAATGATCTTCAGCTGTGAACTGACTATCAATATATCTCAGATTCACATTTTTGCATGTGTTTAATATTTTCTGCTTTTGAATACTTTCATCAAACCTTTCAAATAACATGATATCTTTAAGTCTAAGCCAACCATTCATAGCTTAAGTCATTTGTTCACATAATAATGAACCTGGTATACTCCATCTGATATAAACTGCAACACCTGCATATATTCTATTCTCATATCCGTTAAACTCACCAGATAAGGAGGTTCGTAAAGCGAGTAGGTTCGGCAAATGCTCTGCCCTGACCGCCAGCTAAAACCATCAATTGAAACAAAATTAATATTTTAGACAAAAAAATTTCAGATAAACATTGTGCAAACAACTGAAGATGCCTGAAGAAACCCCTGCAAGCATAAGCCAAGTAATCCGCATATTTGTTGACAACAACTGATGACTGGCAAACTTCTGACATAAGGGCATTTTGTTTCTCACCCATGTTAGCTTGCAGTAAAATGGGTATGCTCTTGCCAAGTTTGCAGGTCATTGACATAAATATTTGCATCATATGCTTAGAGAAAAAGATCAAGATAACCAAGGTCTGCCAAAATTAGACTAATATGAAAGTTAGGGTGCAAGGTTCTTTTGTGCCATATTCAGTGATCTCACATTTGCCATGAGAAAAATCAGATAGTGGCACAATGACAAGTGCTGAGTGAATAAGTAGTTTATGGGGAGTAAGTACTGTAGGCACGTAAGCAGACCTACTCTATCCCTGATTGGCTTGACAACTTTAGCGCAACACATAAAGTAAGAGTGCATGATAACAATAATTACAAAAAAGAAATCTAACCTTAACGGCAGAAGTTTCTGCCGACATGAACGGCCTGACAGCAGACACTGCCTCAGAGACATCTAAACAAATACGTAACAGAAGGTCAAGAACATCAGAAAATTACCTAACACAAGTTAGTAAAACATCTTAGCAGTGGCATTAGGTCTAAAACTTTTCACAAAATTCGGTCACCCTCAAAATACAATAAATTTAGTCACCATCACAATCAAAATACGACAACATTTGTTCACCCTCAACATACAGTAACATTTAGTAACCCTCAAAATACGACAAAATTTGGTTGCCCTTACGGCGGGCCAATGGCCATGGTCTCACCTATTGGAGTCAGCAATGTGCTTGCTAAATTTATGACATGCTAGGCTGCACCACTGCTGTAGATGACTTAACGAGTCATGGGATAACTATCAAGTCTTGAGGCTTCCAAAATCTGCCATCAATCACACTCAAACCAGCTGAACTCAAACAGATTAAAAAGGCAACATCGGTTAAACAAATGTCGTCTAAATAAATTGTTTCCTTTTGTATGGAAAGTTCATGTGGTTTTCATAAAGCAATTGTCAGAAATGCAAGAAAAACTTATTCAATAAAAGAACTCAAAACACATATGATACTTAACACTAAAAAGACTTGAAGGGAGGTGTAGGGATAGAAGGGATGGTGGGAGGAAGGCGAGACCTCGAGAGTGAGGAATGGAGGCTAGGAGGGCGGGAGAGGCAGAGAAGAGGAGTCACGTCGATCACATATCATACATCTCTTGATATTTTCAAACTGTCTTTTAATCGTCTTAGGACGGAAATCATCCAGTGTATAACTAATTCGTCTCTCGCCGTCTCAATTACCTAGTAGCATGAAGAACGCCTCCATGCTCAATCACCATGGAACACCATGCCTTTATATAGCACAGTAACTAACAAACAGAATCTCACAATCATAGTAAAGATTGGCATAAAAAACGTCATACTACTGCGCCTTATATAAAGAAATATATAAGAAATAGTGTTGTAACTGAACCACGGTGAGGGCATGACCAGGTTGGTGAGCGATATAAGAGTCAAGGAGGCTAAACACGTCTTTGTAAAATCTAAACCCATGCACATCGTACGCGAAAGCATAATTTCAATAAATGAAATGCGATAAAGGCAATTGCTCCAGTTGTAAATTATAGTTTGCTTCATATATGTAATATTTACAATTAGATACCTTTTATCGCATACAGCAAAATAGCATGGACCACAAGTTCACAAATTTAACACTCCATGAAGCCGCTTTTGTAGCGCTTAGATTTTGGTCGTGTTCCAATGCTACGTATCATCACAAACTTGTGAATCACAGTATAGTAATTATTTATACAGTGGTATCATTGCGTATCGAAGTGAGTAAGAGCAAGCAAAGTCATCAAATATTATATTACCCTACAAGCGCAGGTTAATCTGTCGGTTAGTAAACTCGGGTAATAATAATAATTATTGCTTCATCCTGCGCCCACCAAACCTGTAGGCATACGTGGACCTAATTCTTCTGCGAAAGTTCCACCAAAAAATGAAATAAGGCACTCTTTCAACAAAACCAATCTTGATTAACCATCAATCCTCCCTTAGTGTATCCTACCTCTCATCGCAACCTGTCTTGCCCTCTAAATGTTGACCTGGCTGGCAGTAGATAATTTATGATCTAAAGTTATTTTGTTGTGACCAGAGGGCTGAGGCTGCAGCGTAGGCCTATAATCTAGGCCTGCTGGGTTCCAGTCTACAATTGTCAAATTTATTATGCTCTGATAGAAATGAGGACTTGCGTTGGAATCTGAAAAGGAACCCAACGGTTGACAGTCTAGTTATTGCGAATAGGCCTATCTAATATCCAATGGCAAATTTAAGTTATTTGTGATGAATAAAAGTACAAAATTACGAACCTGGAAATTAACAGGGGCGTCGACGCCGCATGGTTAGAACCACCCCCACTCTGAAAGCTACGACTCATACAATTTGTTAAAAAATTAATTTGCTTTAATATAAGTTTTCATTCGGGTATAGGGGAGGTCGAGCAATAGTGACCTAGAGTCCTAAATAGACTCTTAGCCATTTAAATGTTTTCATAACCATCTCAATCAGTGTTTAATCTAGACGCTCTTTGGGAGGGGGGATTTCCCCCCGGAATGGATTCCCTAATAAAAATTACAAGATGTAACAGTTGTATATGTGTAAATAATTATATACTCCCACAGTGGTGTAGCCAGGAATTTATGATGGGGGTTTATGGCCTGGTCGGAATCCGGTTAAGATCCAGAGGGCAAATCCGGCCATGCCTTTCCCCTCCCCCCCCAAATTGAGAAATGGTATATTTTATATTGGTTGCCTATAAACAATAATTGCAAAAAGTGCATAAATTACATGGACCCAGCTGATTACCTCAACTAACTCTGCGTAGAAATATTAACAGTTGATGACATCTAGACATGCAAAGAAATTAAAAGAACATCGTACAAATTTGTACATATAAAATATTATAGTACTCAAAGAGGCGATTTTCAACAACACACAACAAACATGAGAACACAAGTCTTGTATGGTATTTTTTAGCAAGGCCAACACGTACTTTATCAGTTTTGTAATCCAGTTTGTACATGTGGGTCTACTTATAAACACACTTACATAGGACAGCTGTAGGTTCTTTTTTGTTCATACAGACATGAACAATTAAGCATGCAGTCCAAGCAGTAAAATGTGAAACCTCTCAACAGATTGCTCTCTACAATTGGTTTGATGTGCTTCATTACCATTTGAGCAAGTCATTTATTCTGGTTTAATAGGTCATATATCTGTTGAACTGAAGTCCACTGCATAATTTTCTTCCTAGACACAGCAGCCACATTGTTGTAATCCTACTTATGGAAATAGGTCAACACTACTGATTCACAAGTGACTACAAGTCAGGAAAATGAAAATCCAACTCAACATGTCTCAAGATAGTTATTGTTATAAGTAAATTTCGTACAACACTTCATTAGGTTATAGTTATACTCATCGCTGGAAGTCTGTGATGCTCAATGTGCCTGATTAAACTCTTAATTCGGTTACAAAGATTAAGATTAATTGTATCTCATATCATGCAGGCTCTGTATGCCTCTCATTAATTTTGATAAACAAAGAGAATCTTATTTGTTCACAGCTTATTGCTTATCATCTGCTCTTACTCCTATTAATTATTGCTTTATAAGCTACAGCTTCCTTCACCTCTCTTTCCCTGCCTCATCCCTTTCAGCTTTTCTGCTCTCCCCTATTGCATTGCATTTATACATTCATATAGCGACTCTCACAGAATGGGGGTAAAACATCAAAATTTACTGAGCAGTGTCAAGTACCCCAGCTAGTATATTATATATTTAATCCGATGAACACAATAGAACTGAGAATTTAAGTTATAATTAATGCAAAAAGCGATAAACCTTGAATAAAGAAGCAAGTCCCATGACACTTTGAAAGTACATAATTTCTGACAACATCAGACACGACATGGTGTGCATATCTGACAGTAAATCTTTGTTTATCTAAATCAGGGGTGTCAAACCTTTTTTAGTGGCGGGCCAGTGTGAACATCTTCCAACAAGTGGCGGGCCAGTGTGAAATCTTCTAACAATTGGCGGGCCAGGGTGCTGAAGTTTCTGAGAAAAATTGTGTAGTGATCTAAGAGGGAGCTACAAGCTTGGTCAGCCAATGCCCAGAAAGGTTCAAATATCATGAAAAGATCTTGATTCAAAAGTCCACTTTTCGCTTCTTTTGATATTTTGACAAAATTTTTACTAATTTTGTAATCGTTATCGAAGGCTCCGCGGGCCAGAAAAAAATCGTTGGCGGGCCAGAAATGGCCCGCGGGCCAGCTCTTTGACACCCCTGATCTAAATCATCCACAAATGCAATCTGAAATCTGTCGACAGGTCATAGAAATAGCACGATCTTTGACAAATAATTAATGGAACGTAGCAATAAGCTACATGTTTATAAAATCTGTTTGATTTAATAAAACACTAAAATAAAACATTACACAGAGAAAACATGCAGAATGCAAGAGCTAAAGCTAAAAGCCTAAAAATAGAAAAGCCGCGCATTCGTAAAAAGCCTGATATGTGCACGGATAGGTTAAATTACATGTGAAACCTGAACTAGAATTGCTTCAACAGAAATGAATAAGAACTAGAAGTAAAATGAATCAAAGAACTAAATAATCACACTCATGGCAAGGAAAATATCCTTGGAGAACACAGTAATAATGAAACAACATATGTATTTTTAAACTCATGTAACACCACTCACAATAGTGACCATTCAGTAACGCTTCCAGTGTGAGCACCACAAGAAAAGAAATAAGTTTTGAGGCAAGACAAAGATGTACAAAACTAAGATACTGACAATATGCACTAAGGTACCTCATTGTAAAACCAGAAAAAATTAACATATCATTCCTGCTGGAAGATACAATGTCTGGAACTTGATTTGATGTGGAATGACTCTGCATATAATTCATGGTTTAATTTATATTTGTTAGTAATTAATAAAATTTGTATTTACATCATCACTCGTCAAGAAGTGTAAGTCTGTATAAAGGTGAAGTCCAGAAAAGTAATTTACATACTCACTCACACATACACAATTACACATAATATATAAATAATGCCTGAGGTTGCAAAAAATCAATCTTGATGGTAGCAGCGGTTGTATCAAGGAATGGTAACAAAAAATAAATCATATGCAGAATACTATACCATAGCAAATGAAGACTATATATTATACCAAATGTACTGACAGCAGTCACAAAAGATAGCAGAAACCATGAACTTTAAAATAAATACAGTCAAAAATTCCAACTTTAATCAATAATCTATGAATTCCTGGTGCAAAATAATACCAAATAATGCAGTTTAAAAATGGTAAAAAAACTAGTTTGTTCTCAAACTGTCCCAAACGATTAAATGTTTCTGGATAATCAATAATGTAAGGCCAAATGTACACAGAAGTCTTAATAAGAGACTATGTGTATAGAAGCACACAGTGTATTCTAAATGTTTACTGAAGAATGCACTCTTTGACGTGGCTAAGCGTGAATGAAGAACTACTGTTAAACCAGAGCAGGTATCATTATTAATATATTATCAAACAAAAAACTGCATTCACACGGTGCACTATGTATGTCATTACACAATAACATATATGATCCATGATTATACCAAAACTCAATTTTAGCACACATTAGCGTAACATTCAAGAGTACAGAATGATAAAATGAGCCAAACAGTCTTTCACTGAGCTAAAAAAATCAAAAACTCAAGACAATTGCATATCAAGAATAAAAGGCAAAATAAAAGTGCAAAAACAGATATGGTGTAGAATTTCAGACAACAGTGCATACCTAGTATAACATCACACAGAGACCACAGGATATGAATTCACAAACTGAGTCAAAACATAATTATGCGGTCCAAAAAAGGAACAGACATGACTTTCAGCAAAGAGTTCATGAGCACTACATCTTGTATCCGAGTGTATTCATTATAGATTCTCTGAACAAACAGTTAAACATTCTACATCATTCAACAGATTCTTTTACTTTTCTATTGTGCATCACTTTTGCCTTCAATACTGACAGTAATAGCCATCCACTATCCACATTTTCTACTACTAAAGTATAATCAGCAGCAAAAGCATCATTACAGCTTCCAATCAATCTAAAAGCAGATTTATTTAGCTTAGAAACTGTGCCCACCATTGCTACTTCCATTGTCCACTCAGAGCTTGATTACTGCAAAATTTTCTCTTTTCCTCAACCTTGAATCCACATAAACCAAGCATCTGCAATTTATCCAAAGCTCATAACCAAAGCACATCATATCACTCCCATCCTCAAATCACAATATCGCCTAAAATTCCCAGACCAAAACCGCTTCAAAGTTCAATCCCTAATCTGCAACTCCCTACAATAAACCCAGCCAAAAAATCTTCACGAACTCTTCGCCATCCAACCACCAACTCACTCTTCCCAATAATCCTGCATTCTGTTTTTTTTCGACCCACGGTTATAACTCATCTCAAGTTCTCCAACCAAACCATAACCAACACCGCACCATGTCTCTGGAACAATCTGCCTAACGAATTTCGTTCTTTTTCTGTTCCACCACCCTCAAATGTTGCCAATCAATCACCAGTACCTTCCTCAGGCTCCTCCGAGTCTTCTATTGATCACCCCTCGACAATGTCCACTCTAAACTGAAGTCGCACCTTTTTAAGAACTGTTACCCCATCTCACCTAATCCTCCACTTTCCAATTCTCTGGCTAAGCAACACGCACCATCTACTCGACTCCTTTGACCAATTCTGAAAACCGAACTTGGACCTCCTTCACACTAATCTTCACCCTGACGCGATGCAGATCTTGTGAATAAGCTGGTGTCCTAAGCCTGGGTTTTGCGACCAAGGTTGAAAAGACATACATGTAATGCAGTGTCACTATAAAAGCTTGGATATTTCGATCATGATTACTAAAAGTTGATTTCAATAATGCACACCTACCGGTAATAAGTTGAAATTTACATTTGAATCTGAAGCAGACAATATATGAATATTCAAAGTTAAACACAAACCAACCACTTCTAAATCAAACAATGCCCGGACTACACAGACTCAAAATTACAGAAACATCAAACATGCAACTGTAAAAGACAGCATAGTGGAAAACAAGGACTCAATCTTTTCAACGTAGAAAGAAAATTAAAAAAATTATGATCATTCCAATTATTTTACAAACATACCCGTTGTATAACAAGGTGTTTTCTCTGATTTTAGCACTCAAAACATTTGGTTCTCAATAAAAGCACCTCCTGCTAATGCACGTAAAAAATGGTTGTGAGACAGAAAACTCACATTGCAAAATAGTTTATTGCTTACAACACAAAAACCCATACAAGTTAGATTACTAACATGATCCTAATTTTAAAATAATTTTGCAAAATAATCACAAGAGCAGAATATTGAAATTTGAGTGCATTTTTGAGCAAAAATGTAACTGTCTACCAAGCAACCATATTCATAGGGTTCAATGTAACTGTCCAGCATCAGCAAACATTGACTACATTCAGTAACTCAGCTACAATGTTGGTGCAAACTTGAGCAACTTCTGTTACTGTGCTACTTTAAAGATGAACTGTAAGTGAACAAACATTTAAAATTCAAAGCATTCAATCTTTAGCGTTCATTGCTCATAACATGAGCGAGTTTACACAAAAAATCTTAAGCTGGAAGAGTAAGTCCGTAACTGAGAGTAATTATAAAATTCTATGCTAACAATCAAGGATCTAACTGGAGAACAATATAACTGGTAACTCATCAATTACATTTCAGCATAAATACAATCAGATGCATCTGCATTCTGCAAGCAGCTGCAATCAGTTCTGCATGTAGCGTTCATCATTAGCTGCTATCATGGCCGTGGTCTGTCCGTCCTCTGGCTTCTATCTCACGTCCAGTGTCCTGCTTGCGAATCACCCAATCGTATTTAAAATCGTACGCAATGTTTTGCTCTTTGGCAAGATCAGTAAACAACTTCCGGATCTCGCAATAGTTGCACGATGTTTCTCGTCTCATCAGCCGCACCATGTCGATAAACTGAGCAAACTGTTGAGGTAAACCTTCGCATAGCACTGGCAGAGGCGTGTTCATCTTTAACTCTTTGATCTTGGCAAACTTCTCCTCCTTGTTCCGCACGGGAATACCCTGCCATGGCAGCCTTCCACGCAAGAAATAGACGAACACGTAAGCCAGGCTCTCAAGGTCATCCCGTGGACTTTCGTCGTGACCCTGGTGAGCGTGAAGACTAGCGTAACGGACAGTGCCTGCCAGAGGATGCATAACGCCGCAGGACACTTGACCTCCTGAAAAACGATTTGATGAAACTTTCTTGGCCAAGCCGAAGTCGATGATGTAAACCTTGTGACTGTTCTCGCCACGGCCAATCATGAAGTTGTCCGGTTTCACGTCGCGATAAACGTATTGCTTCTTGTGAATGTACGCAAGAATATTGATCATCTGGTCAGCCAACATGAGAACAGTTTTCAAAGAGAATTTGTGTTTACAGTACGAAAACAGATCCTGAAGACTTGCGCCGAGCAAATCCATGACCATAACATTGTACTCTGGCTCGTAAATTCCAAACCAGTAAACTTTTGGAATTCCTGGTCCACCTTCAAGGTGCCTGAGAACGTTTCCCTCATTTAGCAGCTGTGGAGCCATAGATTTCTGCTTTTCCAGTTTTACGGCAACTTCTTGGCCGGTTTCGATTAAGACACCCAAGTGGATCTGTCCAAATGAACCACTATTGATCTTCTGGAGCACACGTGTTTTCACACTGCGTCCCACAATCATCTCTGACGAATCCACCTTGCCAAGAGCTTCAGTTGGCAAATCACCACATGACTCTAAAGATCTGTCAGTAGGGGAACTTGTTGCACTCACATTAGGAGATGGTTGAAACGAGTTTTCCAAATTCAAGGTAAATGGAGATGTAGGTGACAGGAGCTCTTTGGACAAATCCTCTGAAGCAGAGGCATCTTCTGCCCAATTTGCTGGACAGCATGCATCAGAAACAGCTTCCTGACCAGCTGATACAGGTACTCGAGTTTCACAGTTTGAACATCTCCTATGGGCGTCATCCATGGAAGTATCACATTTGTCAACAGAGGTAAAAGGTCCTGAGAGATCAGGTTTTTCTAGCCCATCCGACATTTTACGGCACAGAGGATCCACACACCTGTTCAGTATTGACAGAAAATAATCCTCAGTGATCACAGCCAATCTTGTGAAAGGGTCACCTATCAACCAAAACAACAGTACACATAAAAATCAAAAATATATCTAATGTGCTAGGTCATTCGGGGTGTCTTTATTACAAGAGAAATAAATTAATGGACCAATAAAAGTTCTTGTGCTTCCCAGTGACTGCTGCTGCACAGCTTGAGCAGTGAACAAAATGACGATGTAATGTATTCTGGCCAGACTCTCTCTCTCCATCCATTTTATCTTCTGCTTTACAACCTACTCTTCACACTTCAATTTCCCGTAAATTAAAAAAAAAAAACCAGAACCGTCCAGTTGCCGTCCTGGGCATAACCGGAGGAAACATGAAGAACCTGGAAGGTTACGATTTCTGGCACCCTGATATTCGATCTACACAAAGGCTGAATATGCAGCTGGGCAGTACTACGCGTATCCATGCAGGCCCTGCGCATAATAAAGTTCTGCCCACAGTTTTTATGGCCCCCATGTTTTTTATGAATACGATGGACTACAGCTGGCTTGCTTGGGTCAATCCAAAAACGCAGAAATGCACAAACGCCCAATAACTCGAGAAGTTTTATAGTAAGTGGCCGAACATCCCCTAATAATCGTATCCCCAGCAGTGGTGTAGTCCTAAAAAATGAAGTGGGGGAACGCTCTTTATAATAATAATATTATTAGTAGTATTACTATTAATATTCCATTATCCCTGGAAAAAAGTGGGGGAACGGTGTTCCCCCGCGTTCCCCCCCCCACTACACCACTGATCCCCAGATGAAGAGAAGTTGAAAAAGGTCACCTGCGTGTTTATTTTTACAAATTACCTTCCATTTGCCTCGCCTTAAATATTGACATTAATACAGTTGTGTTTATTCCTACTAGCTAACTTTGTTTGCTTTGCTTTTAGAACAGTCAGAACAGTTAGAACACGTAAGAACATTCAGAGCCACTAACTAAATTCGAATTGCCTTGCTTTGAACATTGCTTAGGACACTTGAAACAATTAGTCACTTTAAATTTTGATCACAGCATAAGTTTATCAGTAATATGCATTTTCAGTAATTATACGCAGGGATAATGGTTAATTCCCCGGATACTCTATACCTGCTATATTCCATCTGGTGGGAGAGATTAATTCATCCCTGGGTACTTATGGGTTATTTCACCTGATTTATTTTTAAAATTTTTAACTTAATTTCATTTATTGAAGTATATACTCCAAACTTATATATTCGATTACAAATATTTGCTGACGAAACAGAAGCGGGATTTAGCGCGTGAGGGTCGGTTAGGGCTCAGGTTAGGCGTCGTGAGGGTCGGTTAGGGTTAGTTCTAGGGTTAGTGCAGTCATTCTGCGGAAATTGAAGTTGGATTGATGAAAATGTTCTTGCCTAACTGAAGCTGGATTAACGAAAAAATTGTTATCTAAAATCTAAATAGAAGCTGGATAGCAACTATTGAATCTATTGACATCAATTATTTCGACGCTAAAAAATAAAAATAATAAATCAGGTGAAATAACCCATAAGTACCCATCCCTGGATAGCTTTATATTAGGGGAGGGCAACAACGGCCCAGATTCGTTTCGGGGTTTCGCGTGTCGAGGCCGCACCCTATTGCTCTGCCACTCAGATGTGATCGCTAGACTGCAGACGAAAGCAAGAGATCTACTTACTTTGTCATAAACTTACAGATAGAAAGCGAGTTCCAATACATGGTATTGTGACAACGACGACAACATAATGAAATCTATTAATTCGCATTGTATTGCTTCGAATTGAAATAAAGGTGAAGGTTATGGCGACGACGTAAACAGACAACCATACGCCCTCTGCCGATGACCGATTTAGTTCACTGACGACTTATTATTATAATATTATCAATTTTGTCGACAGTCCTAATAATTATAATTACAATCAGTGGCATATTGATCGGCGACAGTCGCTTAATCATTCATATTTTAATAGCGAAGAAATACTCACCAACTTGCTTGTTAGTAAGCTGCTGCACATGATGTCAAAGTAGGCGAGCGCGTGTGTTGATTCAAGCCCAAGGATTCTACATTTGTATAAATTGTCCTTGTTTCAAGCCTTGATTCTCAAGGCCTCAAGGGTAGGTAAGTAAGTAAGTAAGTAAGTAAGTAAGTAAGTAAGTAAGTAAGTAAGTAAGTAAGTAAGTAAGTAAGTAAGTAAGTAAGGAGGTAAGTATGTAAGTAAGTAAATACAAAGATATTAGTCTTTAGAGCGCTGTTACATAGACCTTTGCTTGCCTACAGATTTTAAAGCTGTAGGCCTATTAGGCTATAGGCCTTCCACGAAAACGGCAAGAACTGCTGAAAATCTTTGTTCTGAACCTCTTTGACCTCCTAAGTAGGCTCATATAATTAGGGCTTCGGACCCGTATTACTGTGTGATCTACGAATTTGCGTAAATGGGCTAAGTGCGTACACTGCGTAGGCTACCGTGTAATCAATCTTTAGGCTATTGGCCCGCGAAAAACGCTCATCCTTTAAAAGAACTATAGGCTAGCTGCTAGGCTACAGGCGGTGGCGAAAAGTAACACAATAGCACATTATTTGGACAAAGCAAAAATTAAAGCGGTAGCATAAAGTTTATTATAAACAGAACATTTAGAGAAAGGTAGGCTATTCGATAGGCTCTCTAGCTGTCTGTCTGTCTTGTCTGGCTGTCTCTGTCTGTCTGTCTGTCTGTCTGGCTGGCTGTCTGGCTGGCTGTCTGTCTGTCTGTCTGTCTGTCTGTCTGTCTGTCTGTCTGTCTGTCTGTCTGTCTGTCTGTCTGTCTGTCTGTCTGTCTGTCTGTCTGTCTGTCTGTCTGTCTGTCTGTCTGTCTCTTTGCGTGTAGTCTTCTGCACAGACTTGCTCGTATAGCCTAGGCCTAAGGCCTAATCATGCCCCGCCAGCCATTCCGTATCATGTTGATTGTTGAGCCATCGCTTCTTTGATCAACATGGCTTATTTTCTTTTCCATGCACAATGGACATAATCGTTGACAACAGTTGCTATAGGCTATATCTTAATTGAATGTATAGTTTGTATAGGCCTACTCTCCACGAGATTATACAAGACGCAATAATCTGTATAAAATAATTATATAACCTATATATAGGGCCCATAGGTCTACTAAATGACTAGCTCTAGTTGTATAGGCCAGCAGTTATCTTTATGCTAGCTGTTGAGAATATAATTTTATATCTCAAACTGAAAACGAATTATAGGCGTCCATTCATTGGCTCGACCCATGCATGGATTGCATGGTATAGGCCTAAGCTCAAACCATGCATATGCATGGTATAAGTCTAACGGTGAATATAATTCTACCTGCCCGACTGATGCAGGTATAAAATTATTCAAAACCATCAGCAACAGCAGCAGCAGCAGATAATTAGTTTCCTGCCATTAATGCTTTGAGTCGCGACACGCGTTGCAGCGACGCCAGAATCCGTTGTCATGGTGACCACAGGTGCGCGTCGGTTCTCATCAGAGTCATTAATTTCTAGCATCATCATCTTATGCTGCCGATATAATAACTATACAAAGTATACATATATATAGCCTATATATACACACACATATGCATATATTATATGTTTGTGTGAAACAGAGTCAGAGGTTTCTCTTTACTGCGTGCAGATCTGCTGAAGAGAACATAATATAGACCTATTATTGTGCAAAGGCCACATAATTTATACATAGCTGCAGAAGATAGAATCTTTGCAATTGGCTAAGTTTCAGATGTGCTAAGCGAGATATTGCGCCTTCTTTGATGAAAGGTTTGTGGATTAGCTGCATGATACGATATCTGATACGATAGTATATACGTCTCCTCAGCAAGTTGTCAATCATGTCGTCATACCTCTACTTGCAGGTGAGTGCACATTCTTTATAGTAGGCCTACTGCGCTATAAATTATTAAGCCATTCGGGTTAATGCACATATACAGGGTGGGCCATAAAAAAGTAACACCCTAAGGTTTTTTGCCCATATCTTGACCAGAAGTAAGAATTTTTAAATGAAATTTTGCAGGCTTATAGATAATTCATATTTACACACGATGGCCAGATTTCATTTAAATATTTCAAATACAACAAAAGTTATGTCGCTTTTAGGGAGGTCACCCACCGTTTTTTGACGATTCAAAAACGAAACGCAACAAAAACTAGGTTTTTTGCCAATATCTTGACCAGAAGTAAGAATTTGTGAATGAAATTTTACAGGCTTACGAACAATTCATATTTACACATGATGGCCAAATTTCATCAAAATATATCAAAGGAAACAAAAGTTATGCCACTTTTAGTGAGACCACCCACCGTTTTTGATGATTAAAAAACGAAACGCAACAAAAAGTAACAAAAACACGATTTTATTAGGTCTCATCTCAAAAACTGTTGTCAAATGAACTTGGTAGTGCTTCACAACTTGTGTTTAATGTGCCCACCACCAGTGCCAAAACTTCTTTTGAGTCTCTTTGCAAAGTTCTTGATGGACATGTTGATTAGTCTGACAGACGCCGTATTTATCAATTTGTTTGTCATCTTGCTATGTGACTTCTCAGTGACTTGCAGCTACGATGGCACTCTATTTCTTTTTTAAATAGTATTAATAATGATCATCTGGCAATATGACGGCTAATTGATAACAATTATTTGAGATGAGACTTAATAAAAATCGGGTTTTTTGCTACTTTTTGTTGCGTTACCCTACTGAATCGTCAAAAACGGTGGTGGCCTCACTGAATGTGGTATAACTTTTGTTCTATTCGAAATATTTTTATGAAATCTGGCCATCATGTGTACATATGAATTGTCTTTAAGCCTGTAAAATTTCATTTTGACATTTTTACTACTGGCCAAGATATTGGCCAGAATAATTGAATTGATTTTTAAAACTTTTTGTTGCGTCGCGTTTTTGAATCGTCAAAAACGGTGGGAGGCATCACTAAAAGTGATATAACTTTTGGTCTGTTTGAAATATTTTGATGAAATCTGGCCATCATGTGCAAATATGAATTGTCTTTAAGCCTGTAAAATTTCATTTCGAAATTCTTACTACTGGCCAAGATATGGGCAAAAATCCGTAGGGGGTTACTTTTTTATGGCCCACCCTGTATATTTACAGATTAAGGCTTTACATCGCCTCTCAAGCGTTTGAATTACATTAATTTTGTTTACATTATGTACAAAACATAGGCTACACGACTGTAGCCTGTCGGTTAAATTAGGATGATCATGATGCCTCATAGACTATCGATGTAAACTTGTGGAGTAGGCCTATACAGTATACTTTATCCGAGTATATACTGATTCACATGTCCTGGGCATGACGTTAAACTGCATCCATCCTCTGCCACAGGGAACCAACAACGTCCCTGTGCCGGTCCTAAGCCCGGACAAAATGAGGAAGGTTTGCCAGATGGGTGGCGATACACTGGCAGTGAAAAACCAAGACGATTGTAATCCGCCAAAACCACGACACAAGTAACATAGCTACCCAGATGCTTCAAGGTGTCATGATGTGAAGCAGACATGCACAGGTCGGTCAGGACAGACCGATGGAGAGGGCCGGGGAAGAGAGCGTGGGACACAACGGGCATTGACCCACGTTGTCCTTCGTGCCTCTTTTTCACGATTCTCTTCAATCGGACAAGGTGGTTTAGATGCTCCAAGGTGTTGATGGTATGGAGCCGACCTGCTGACCGGACCGGTTGAAGCTGGGCAACATGGCACGAGACAGACTCAGACAGAGAGTGGCGTCGGACTCCTACGGGCATTGAGCCTAAGGATATTGATGATGATGATGATACTGATTCATACAATCTGTAAGACAGTGAAAACTTTCATTAACTTAAGTTACAACGTGCAAAAATCTCATCACACGGCTGCTTTAATTCAGTGAGCAAGAGCATATAGGCCACAAGTGCACATAGGCCTACATAGCCTACATACTGCAATGGCTCGCATATATATATATATATATATATATATATATATATATATATATATATATCAGGGAATTTGCTTTTACTTCAGTTTTGTACCGCAGTCTGTTCTAGAATCATTGTCTCACTGCATGCTGTCTTGGACTGACAAAATAATTGATGTATTTATGGTCGGGTCTATACGTCTATTGTTTGTGAATGCAAGAATCACTACAAGCGTAGACTAAATTCAAGATGGAGGATACAATGCACTTTCCTTAACCTTTTTATATTGTAAGAATTTTGTCGGGTTTGGATTCTCTTATTGAGTACGCCTACGTAACCTACATCGATAATATTCTTTATAACAATCTTGTTGACAGACGCAATAATGGTTACACCGTTACACTGCACAGTTGAGCAATTGAAACAATTCACAAGAACGCAAATGATAGAAAACATAAACCTTAAATAGGCTACTATATTGTAACAGAACAGATAGCATAGCCTGCAATACGATATTATGCTACAGAAGATTTGTTCGTGTCCTATTACAGGCAGCGCGACTGTGGTCATTCCTTCAGAGGCGTGTTGGTCACTCGCCTGCTGCAGCTGACCAACAAGTGGACGAAGATCGGTTGGAGAAGCAAGAAATCGTCGCAAATCAACCTTCGCCAGAAAGTGAAATGTGGAGACTATTAATAAGACTAACGGATAAGAAGTATGTGCAATTGTGCATAGGCCCTAATTATAAATCCTCTTGGCACTTCCTGTCTTACTTGCCTCAAGCATTGGCGATTTGCTGTATAGTGGGGGGGGAGTGAAAAGAGAAGAGCATGCAATCTCTCACGATGCAGGACAATACACTTTCCTAAATTTTGTTTATATTTTAAGCATTTCTCAGGCCTAGATTTTTTTAAGGAGTGCATGTATAACCTATACATCGATATGCTATATAATGAAGATTGCTCGTGTCTTATTATATACCAGTATAGGCAAAAACGGTGGGTGGCTTCACTAAAAGTGGTACAACTTTTGTTCTGTTTTGATGAAATCTGGCCATCATGTGTAAATATGAATTGTCTTTAAGACTGTAAAATTTCATTTCGGAATTCTTAGCTTTGGCCTAGATATTGGCAAAAAACCTATGGGGTCTTTTTTGGCGCACCCTGTACATAGAGTTAGGCCAATGCATGCTTGTGTGCGTCATGCGTAGATTCTGGTCGACGTGGGTGGTTGATCCATCGTCTCGTTTCTACTATCGTTGGCTGTTGATGATGTCAGTCGTGACGTTGTACAACCTCGTCACGATCATCGCTCGGTCTGTCTTCTGGCAGATACAAGACAACCAGTTCATCGTCTGGATCGTTCTTGACTATCTCTCAGACTTCTTCTACATCGTCGATGTCTTCATTCAGTTCAGAACAGGTATTAAGGCGATCAATCGCCTGCATGCATGCAGCCTACCTACCTGACTGAATAACTGAATGACTGAATGACTGAGTGAATGAATGAATGAATGAATGAATGAATCAATCAATCAATCAATCCCTCAGCAATAACAGATTTTATAGCGCAAAGCGATTACATTAATGCAGTACTGATTAGCTGCATGATTTATATTCATTCATTCATTCATTCATTCATTCATTCATTCATTATAATATGCACTATGTTTATTCCTTTGTTCCCCAAAACAAGACAAAATGCTGTATACAGCCTATAATACAGGCGTACAGTAACACACTGACAGCATAGGCTACATGACATTGTGGAATTTGTGGTAACTTATGGTTGAGTTCGTTAGTAGCCTATACTAGGCTATAGGCCCTAAAGCCGCCCCTAATATTGATAATTAATTCGCTGATTGATTGATTGATTGATTGATTGATTTATTGATTGAATGAATGAATGAATGATTGATTGATTGATTGATTGATTGGTTGATTAATTGGTTGATTGATTGATTGATTGATTGATTGATTGATTGATTGATTGATTGATTGATTGATTGATTCTGCTTTCGTTTGTCTTAAGCTCTTAACTGGTTAATTGCTTCGTTGAATTCTGCAGCCTACCTTGACCAAGGCATCCTGGTCATCGACGTCCACCAGCTGCGACTGCACTACATGCAATCCGTCCAGTTCAAGCTGGCCGTCGTCAGTCTCCTTCCGACGGACATCGTCTACGCATGCGTCGGATTCCGTTACGTCATCGTTCGTCTGAATCGTCTGCTGCGCTGCGGAAGACTCACGGAATCCGTGTCGCGGATCCAGTCGATGACGTCATACCCGAACGTCTTTCGCATCGCCACCCTCATCTTCTATATACTCCTTTCGATACACTGGAACGCCTGCCTCTACTTCCAGATCAGCGTCTGGGCGGGACTGGGGTCCGACCAGTGGGTGTACTCGGGGACGGACGGTGACATCATGCTCGACTATTCGTACTGCTTCTACTGGTCGACGATGATGCTGACGACGATCGCTGAGATGCCGAAGCCGGTGCAGGACTACCAGTACGTCATCATGACGTCACTCTACCTCATCGGAATCCTCGTCATCGCTTCGATTCTCGGCAACGTCGGAAACGCCATCGCCAAGGTGAAGGCCGACCGGACGGAGTTCCAGCAGAGGCGCGACGCCGTCAAGCGCATCATGGGCTTCCACAAGGTCAGTGCCGACCTGGAGTCGAAGGTCATCAAGTGGTTCGACTACCTGTGGAATGACAGTCATTCGATGGACAGCGATTCGGTGCTGGAGGAGCTTCCAGGCAGCTTCCAGTTGGAGATCTGTATGAACGTGCACGAGGCAACGCTGAAGCGAGTCGCCATCTTCCAGGAGTGTGAGCGCGGTCTGCTTGCTCAGCTGGTGCTGAAGCTGAGGTTGGTCGTCTTTGGCCCGGGAGATTACATCTGTCGCAAGGGGGACATTGGAAAGGAGATGTACATCTTGAAGAAGGGGAAACTGGCTGTCGTAGCCGATGATGGACAGACGGTCTTTGCTACGTTGCAGGAGGGAACAGTCTTCGGGGAAATCAGTCTACTCAACATTGCAGGTCCGTCTATAAGTGTCATCTAATCGATTCATCAAGCGTTATTTCATACAATCATCTGAAGACATGTTCAGTCTGAACTGAATGACAAACTAGTGTAGCCTGTATTTATTTAGTATACCAGGCACAAGGGCGGATACAGAAATTTTGGACGGGGGGGGGCAAAAATTCTTGGTTTTGGGTCCGGGAAAAAATTTAGGCCTTGGAAAAATTTATCTTTTTCGTATCCGCCAAAAAAGTTGATGACCTTTTTTTTTTTTTAGTCATCCGGCCAAATTTTCGGGAAAATAATACCATTTTGTCCGCCAAAAAAAGTTGATGACCTTTTTTTTTTTTAGTTATCCGGCCAAATTTTCCGAGTTGGAGGCCGCAATGCATGGGTATTTCTTAATAGGGGGGCCAAATTGTACAATATGTACATTGTTCCACAGCATGTTCAATCCAAATGGGGGGACCGGGGGGCCACGATACATGGGAATTCTAAATGGAAGGGCCATGGCCGGATAAGCCCCCCCTGGATCCGCCTCTGACCAGGCAGTCGATCAAGTTTTCAATTGATACGTTTCTTAGAGGTGTATAATTGATAGGCGATAATTATTTGAGGTAGTTTTATAAGTAGCCTATAGGCCTACACTAGGCTATAATATGTGACCAAATGCAAGCTTTGTGATATTGATGAAACTATTATTAAGCCTAATTTATAAAACGCTCACTGAAGCGAAGTCGCGGGAACCAGCTTATGCACAGGCGCTGAATAAAAGCCAAATCGATATGCATGCAGAGACTCAGAGAGTCAAGATCCGGAGAGTCATGCAGGCGCAGACAAAATAATCAAGCTAACGATGATCAGACAAATTGTTCTTTGAGGCGTTCTGGTTTCAATCGATTTTAGCATACGATAGAATGTCAAGCAATAATTGCTTTTGACGACTTTGATACATGCACACATTGCAAAGTGCACACATTCCCCAGTCTATTAATTATAGTCATCGTTATTTTTTAACTTCTGCAGGCAACAAGAACGGCAACCGACGAACGGCGAACATCCGCAGCATCGGTTACACGGACCTGTTCATGCTTTCGAAGGAGAATCTGTGGGAGGCTCTGCGTGAGTATCCGGAAGCGAGGAAGAGTCTGCTGGAGAAGGGAAGACAGCTGCTGAGGAAGGACAATCTCGTCGACGAGGAAATCGTTCGACGCGAAGAGATGAAGACGTTCTGTACTGTGGAAGAGAAGCTGGGTCAAGTTGATGAGAAGATGGACAGAGTGAAGACGAACCTTGCGAGGTTGATGGGAGAGTACAGTTCCATCCAGAAGAAGCTCAAAGAAAGGGTTCAGAACTTAGAGCTTCAGCGGGAAAAATACGAACAGTTCCTGCTGTCGGTAACATGCCGAGTATCAGGCGCTGCAGACTCGTAGAATCTTCATCCTTAGAACATAAACATTAATTTATGACAACATTTTAAGCGTCACATTTAGTACAGTTTCATCGCTCTGTCGTTGTCATGCTGCAGGGCCGAGTATAAACCAGAGCTCTGCGCCGGCCGCGACGCCGTCGTTTCGTAGAAGCCGCCGCTGCCGCCGACACTATCAAGTTGGCGCAGAGCTCTGAATAAAGAACGCTTTCGGTTCTAACCATGGTTCTAACAGTAGGTATAAACAGGCTTCGGAGCATATGATTGAAATTCCCGATGACACCCTTTAAGAGTCTAACGTCTGCATCGTCAATCAAGTGGTCAAAATCCGGGTAATGAAAAGGGAGATATGATATCTCCCTATATTCCAATCGCTTAATTCGTAGGTAGCGTTGAAGTTTGAGGCGATCAATTGCGGTGGTGTACCCCCACAAAGCAGAAGAGGCATAGAGAAGGGAAGACGAGAGATGGTTGTTGCACGGGCTACGTACCTCGTAGAGGACAGAAGAGAGGGTCATCAAGTGTTGAGTAGACTGATTTCCCCGAAGCCGCCCGACCCGTACTACAGGACTCTAAGCGCGAAGAGCGACGCTGAGCAGGTACTTAGAAGTACGGCATTGAAATGTGATGTTGCTCCATTGCAAGATCCAAGGCCGTAGACAGGGGGGTGTTTTGGGTGTTTGAACACCCCCCGAAATAGAAAATGAAGAAAAAATTCTATTGCATTTTTTAGTTCTTGATGCAAAAAAGCATGGAAAAAGCCATAAAACACCCCCGAAACGAAATATAAGATAGAATTCCGATCTGAAAAATGAAGTTAACGATTAAAAAAGGTCATCAGAAATTTTGACGGCGAAAATGGAAAATATTTGCGAAATTTTTTAACCGGAGGACTAAAAAAAAGGTCGTCACAAAATTTCGTTGATAAAAACACCCCCCGAAATAAAATCCTGGCTACGGCCTTGGCAAGATCATCGTTGATGGTCACGCCTATAGTATGAGCATTCAAGTTACTCTCTCGAATCCCAATCCGTATGTATGTGTGATTGTGTGTAACTGTGTATGTCACAGTGTGTGTGTATGTATGTATGTATGTATGTATGTATGTATGTATGTATGTATGTATGTATGTATGTATGTATGTATGTATGTATGTATGTATGTATGTATGTATGTATGTATGTATGTATGTATGTCTGTATGTATGTCTGTATGTATGTATGTATGTATGTATGTATGTAAGCTTATGTATGTGAGTATGTAGGTATGCATGCATGCATGCATGCATGTATGTATGTATGTGAGTATGTAGGCTATGTATGTATGTATGTATGTGAGTATGTAGGCTATGTATGTATGTATGTATGTATGTATGTATGTATGTATGTATGTATGTATGTATGTATGTATGTATGTATGTATGTATGTATGTATGTATGTGTGTGTATGTATATGTACGTATGTGTGCGTATGTGTAATGTATATGGACATCTATATAGCGCCTTAACAATAACCTCAAATAAATTTTTCAAATCAAATTTATTGGAATCGAATCAAACGATTCACTATAGGCCTACATTCCACAATTCACAATGCACATTTAGAGTAATGAATGCAGTGAAAAATATTGCACGTTAGATATATTTAAATATGCATGAGAGTGTAGGATTATCAAAAGGATAAGTTGAATCGACTCGTATGGGGAAGAAGCTGAAGTCATCCTCAACATGGTAAAACAAAGTAGGGAAACAGAGTAGGCCTAAAAACAAAAATCGACACCGTGGATAGAGTTTAGTGATAGCTTACATAGGGTCAGCTGATTTGTGTAGGCCTAAATCTTTTTATAGGCCAATTTAAAAGAATTCAGAGAATTAATAGAGCAGATGTTTAGGTCAATGGAAATGGAATTCCATAGTTTGGGTCCGGAAAATCTGACAGATGAATTGCTTAGTGTTGGTTTTACATGAATTAGCCTACGATGTAAATTGTAATTTAAAATGTGATCTCGTGTTAGAGGCCTATCGTTGTGGATTGAAGCATTTTTATGAAGTAACGAAGGCGCTAGCAGGTGGACTTACTTTTAAATACCAGTTGGATCTGAAACACAGTTAGGCTAGCCTATAACAAGTGCACATACAACAAACAATTAGGCCTAGTCAAGCACTCAAGCTGTATTCATCATTCACACAACTCCGCCTCTGGCTGCGCCAGGCTATAAAATTATTGTAGCCTATTTACGCGCTCAGGCCGTCGATTAGGCCCATACAATGGTCACGCATTGCTAGAAAATAACTATATATAGAGCAAAGATAACTTCACTCTTTTTCACTCTTAAACATAGATGTCGCCCCACTTCATATTTTGTTTCGAATTTATAATGTAGAATTATGATGTTTTAAATTGCCGCACCTATTTTTACTTTGCAAAAATAATTATTCGTCAGTCTGTTTTAGTAAATATAATTAATTGCTATGTAAATAAGATGTAAAATTTTCTTGTTATTTGATTATCGTCCAAAATGTCCGAAGACTTTTCGAGCTCTGTGTATAGGAGTTTCGAGCTCTGTGTATATGAGCTTATTATTGGCATTTACCTGGCTGGCATATTTTCTAGGGCTGCAAATTATGTGTTTTCAATTATTATATTCACCAATCCATGAATGTAATAGAAAGTGCACGGTCATGATGACTTGCAGTGATAATTTGGACTAAAGTTTGTAAGCCGTGTACTAGTGTAGTCGAATAAAGTGGATTTTTTCGAAACCCGAACAAAATTGTAACAAGCATCGTTTTGCGATAGAACTGTGACAAAGGTGATTTTGTATTGTTTGTTGAAAATCCCCATCTTAATCTTTGATATTTACGAAGTTATTTTATAAAATGCTAAAAGTGAGCGATAATGCAGGTCGTTATCCTTTGCGCGAGTACGTTTTTCCACTCAAATGATGCCAATACATAACGTAACTTGTCGCTTGTTGGCAAAACTGAATAGAAATCACATAATATTCGTTAATTTAACCGAAGAGAGTCTGAAAATGTTTTACACAGCTTATGAGCACAAAGACCTATGATGGTCCTGCTCGTAGATAGGCCTATAGTGTGCAAGGGTGCGGCCCGGATCGCCGAAACTCGATCGAATGAAACGTATTTCGGCCGAATCACTGAAACGCGTTTCGACCGGATCACCAAAATCGATTTTCACAAGCCTAACGATTTTTGGACATTACACTGTGTAGCAGCAACACTTAATGGGTCGATTGTGCCATGTATTCATTCAACTCTGAACAATTTTCTGGGGTTTGGCCGCTTTCTATTATAAAACAGTATTCCGGGAGCCGGGCGTTTGTGTATTCGGCGTATTCGATGATTCGGGTTTCGATGATTCGAGTTGACACCCTCTGCAATGAGTGTAGGGTATTAACCCTTGGAAATCCCCCCCGGACGTAAGGCAGCATAGCTCTCGGAGGTAAATTGGAGCGAAGTCTGAGAACATCACCATACCAATGCAGCTACCTAAAAGTCTGGCAGTAGAGAACCAGTGAAGCACCTCCAGCATGTAGTTTGATACGTGACCATATTTAAGGAGTTTCCCAATTAGGCGCGCAGCAGAGCGCAACACCCGGTCAGGGCAAATCATTCTGCTGGATGGGAGGCCAATAAGTAGAGCAAAGAGCAATAGTCGATGCGAGATGTAATGAAGGTATGCACTATTAATGTAAGAGTAGCAGCAGACGTAAGAGAACGGATGGCAATGCGAAGCTGGTGCAGCTGATAGTAGCAGTCTCTAGCAAGACGGTGAAGTGGGTTCTTGGTCAAGTTGGACACCAAGGTCATGAACCGTGGTTGTCAAGACAAAGCCAGGAAACTCAGATGCAAGATAAAAGATATCAGGCTTGGCAAGCTGCTGCCGGGTGCCCAACCAAATAAATCTTGTCTTAAATGGGTTCAAGTATAGTCTGTTGGACGACATCCATGCTTCTAGAGCATCCAAAGTCCCGCTCATCCGAACCGCTGAGATAGCATTAGAAGGGAAGCAATGGGTGTAAGCCTGGACGTTGTCAGCATACTGCTGACCAGAAAACCTGTTAGGAGTGTGGCAAGACCTGAGGTGTAGACAATATAAAGTATGGGACCAAAGACTGAGCCCTGGGTAGACCATATTGTGCTAGCACCCATGAGGACCTAGTAAAGCCAAGGACCACATGGAGAGAACCCTCATGAAGGAAAGAATCTATCCATTTGTAAAATGTACAAGACAGACCGAAGAAAACACTCAGCTATGAATTGACAAAGTGCTTCTAACAGTGCACACTAATAGACCGAAGAAAACACTCAGCTATGAATTGACAAAGTGCTTCTAACAGTGCACACTAATAGAAGAGTTCCTTCAGCGCAAAGAGCCAGAGAAAAAAAAGTGGTTTTCAGACAGTGCTCAGCAAAGTTGCACTTCTGTCACAAGTTAATTGCAAAGAACATGTCAATAGAAAGAGCTGTATCCAAAGTGCAATACTGACGAATTCAAAAGCTCAGTTTTGGCCATAGCAATGCTTGCTCGAAGGACAATGAGACCTTGCGTGTCACATGGGCTTAGTGGAAAAAGAGAGGAAGCTGGGTTGGCAAGCGGATGAGATCATGAAGATACTTTTGGTTTGCTTCAATACGTTTCCAGCCCTGTCCTTGACTTTTAGTGTCTCATAGGTTTAGAGCAGACCATGGTTTCGTTGGTATTAATGTCTATTTTAAGGTTCCCTGCTCTCCAGTGCCACTTGCTAATCAGTTAATTGTATTTACACCCATGCCACCTATTTGTCTGTTACAATAAGATCATCTGGGTAGGCTACTACATATCTCATGCATCTCCGGTATTACATGGCTGATATAGTAGGTAGTCATAATAGTCACTTCAAGTGTTCAAAGTCTAGTAACAGGAGCTGGTCAGGAGAGATAGGTGTTCAGTAAACGTCAAATCACTATCGAGTGTGACACATAGTTCACATTCACTGGAGGAAAAGGTTAAATCAGGGAATAATGAAGCCAATAATTAGATTTCAAGCTTTTGCAACTGTTGCTTGGGTCCAAACCAGATCAATTGACTCTTTGATGGATTAAGGCTAAGTCTGCTTGTTGTCATCCAAAGGTGGAGGCCTTGCAATACCAACTTCCATCTTTCATTTTCATTGTTTAAATACCGGTAATAAAGTCAGTTATCGAAATGTACTATAGGTCTCTATGGGTCCATGCTCCTTTTGTCTTAACTCATGGTTACCTTTCAAACCACTACTCCAGTTTAATTGTGATTTACTTGTTATCAAACGAACTTAATATTGCAACTTCAAAACTTGTGTTCAATGTGTCAATCACCAGTATCCACAATGCTCTGAGTCTCTTTGTTAAGTTTGGGGCTTGTTGATGGGTTCCACAGGAAAAATTTTCCACATCAACTCCAAGATGACTCTCAATTCTCTTGTTGTTTTGGCATTGTTCCAAGATTGTGGTATTCTTAAGCTTAGTTCCCCACATGTGATAATCTATCTGGCTAAAATCTGGAGAGGTTGGGGCCATTGGTCCTCAGTGAAACCAGGGCAAATATTATTGCACTGAGCTGATATCCGATATTCTTTCTTCAACGTGGCCGACTGTTTTTAAACGGTTCTCAGTTTCCACCATTAGCACAAAGTATTGTTATAGCTCCAAGATCTTGCTCAAAAAGAATCTGCATGGGTATTTTATCTGTCCTTGACACCTTATCCATTTTCATTTGTGATGTGACTGAAAAAAATCGTTTTTTTAACTTTTTGTTGCGTTTCACGTATTTGGACCATAAAAAGACAGTGGGTGGACCCACTAAAAGTGATATAAGTTTTGTTAGGTTTGAAATTTTTTGGTGAAATTTGGCAGTTTTGTGTAGATATGAATTACCTTTGATTCTATGCAAACTGATTAAGAATGTCTTACGTTTGGCCGAAATATTATCAAAAAACCGTTTGGGGGTTAATTTTTCCTCCACCCTGTAAATCCCTGACATGGGATTTATGGGGATTTTCAATCAAATGATCAGCTTTAAATTCTGAATCCAATGATTCCAAACGGATTAAGAATGTCTTACGTTTGGGCGAAATATTAGCAAAAAACCGTTTTGGGGCTACTTTTTTGGTCCACCCTGTAACTCCCTGACATGAGATTTATGGGGATTTTCACTCAAATGATCAGCTTTAAATTCTGAATCCAATGATACCAAACTGATTAAGAATGTCTTGCGTTTGGGCGAAATATTAGCAAAAAACCGTTTTGGGGTTACTTTTTGGTCCACCCTGTAAATCCCTGACATGAGATTTATGGGGATTTTTACTCAAATGATCAGCTTTAAATCCTGAATCCAATGATACCAAACTGATTAAGAATGTGTTACGTTTGAGTGAAATATTAGCAAAAAACCGTTTTGGGGTTACTTTTTTGGCCCACCCTGTAAATCCCTGACACGGGATTTATGGGGATTTTCACTCAAATGATCAGCTTTAAATTCTGAATCCAATGATACCAAATTTATGCTTGTTACAATTTTGTTCCGGTTTTTTTCTCGTCTACCCGACTATACATATAAAATACTGCGATACCACATTTAAACGCCGTCAGACGATTTTTGTTTACAAAGTGCAACTTCAATAATATAAGGTAAGATACGATTGTGCTCTTTTACTTTATATCATCTGCGTTTTTATTATAACGGGTTCTTTTGTTAGCAAGTGCCAATTAGGGTTGCATTCGATAAACACTGTATGTGATAGTTCCAATTCCAAATCAGTTTAGTTTTATTTGGGTAGGCCTATATTCAAGTTCCACAACCGAACCATATTAACATTGCAACACGCCTTCTGATTTCCGCTCTTGCCCCTCTCCTCCTCCTCCATCCTTACTGATCACCCACCGTCACCTTCCTCTTGCTCCTTTAGCCATTAATCCTCAGCTGTTCAATCTAAATCAAAGTTTTACCTCTTTAACCCAACACATCTGATCAGGGCCGGATTTTGGAAAATAGGAAAGTTTTGGGAAAATCATACCATTTCATCCGCCAAAAAAGTTGACGACCTTTTTTTTTTTTTTAGTCATCCGCCGAAATTTTTGGGAAAATCATACCATTTCATCCGCCAAAAAAAGTGGACGACTTTTTTTTTTTTTTTTAGTCATCCGCCGAAATTTTTGGGAAAATCATACCATTTCATTCGCCAAAAAGTTGACGACCTTTTTTTTTTTTTTAGTGGGGGCCCCCTAAAGTGTGGGGGCCCCTGTTCCGCCGAACATGTTGAACATGCCTTAATCCGGCCCTGCATCTGATCGTCCACCTTCCAATTCTCATCCTAAACCCACCTCTGCCACGTCCAATCCTCCTTCAGACTACTCTTTTGGACAACTCTTCGTACTAGACACAGTGGTTGTGAATGAGTTTGGTGCCGTGCGCTTGGCTTTCAAATTGCTCTTGGAAATTTGGAGATTGCGATTACGATGGTCCCTTCGGGGGTGTGCGATAACTTAACGATTTACACGATGGACTGTTGACCCAGAGGTCGAGGTCTCAGGTGCAAACCCCAGGGCACTGATCAGTGATCATGCACTCGGTTGGAAGATCAAACACGAAGGCAGAGGATTGGCCATCGGCACTAACTGTATTCTTGTCAGCTTCTTATGTAGACTTACAGCTATCTAATTTGACTTTAGCCCAGGTGTCACTCCATGACGACCTTCAACTCTGACTTAGAATATTTGTTGTGAGTCATGAAACTGTGTTTCTGAGCTGAACATTATAAGAAGCAATTGTGCCAGGCATACTGGATCTCCTTGTAGTGTTGTCTTGTTAGCCAAAATCTTTTTAGACTTCTTAAGATCCTCAAATTATCTTGAAACTATCCTCTACATAGGGTCAACTCGTATCCGTAAGAACATTGAAATTATGCAAAAGTCAAATTTCTCGAAAACAGTTTTATACAAAGCAGCCAAATTCCCGAAAAAAGCTCAGTGTATGCAATACGATATGCACAGCCGAATGAGTACCTTTGGTTGTTACCAAACATTTTTCCATTTTGTCACTTTTACTTATATAATGCAACGAGAAGTCACCTCATTCATCTCCTCTCTAGGTTGCTTTAAAGCCATGGACCAGCCACTGGACCTGCCGTTGGGTAGAGAATTCATCATCATCATTATCATCACTTATAATGTGCAAATTGTTTTATTCTTTAAAGGTTGATGAACAATAGAGTGCATTTTAATTTGAGTTTGATTTGAACTTGTCTTGTTTTCATGTTTCTGGTCTGTAGTGTTGTGCTCGGGGTCGCAAAGGTTTGTCAGTCACTCATTCAATTGAGTAAAGCGGGGAGGAGACCCGACCGACGACTCCAATTGGAGCGTAGACTCGGAACCGACCTGGGCTGGCGAACCAAAGTCCACCGTGCCCACCTTCTCGTGGTGCGACCTGTTAGTAACCTTTCCGTATGGAAGGGTGAACGAACGGGCACGGATGGCAAACGGGGGGAAGGCAATGGCAAACCACCCCTTATCTTCTGCCAAGAAAATAGTCATGGTGTATCTAAAGAGTGAATCAACGATAGTCACCAAAGGTGAGACCCTCAGGCCTGAGGGTGACTTAATGGCTACTGGGGATGAGCACAGTGTCGAGTCGGGGAGACTGGAGGAACTAAGAGAGGCGACTAGGGAGAGGATCAACTGGAGAAGATGCACCAGGGCTTTCGCCAGAGCTCCAGTAGCTGACGGCACCAGGTGAGGTGAGTGTTGTGCTTACTAATGTAGCTTTGTATTTACTATTTTTGCATGTTTGTCTGTTTTCTAATAGGAAATCATGTCAAGAACTGTGATAAAGTCTGTGCTGAGCCAGTGGCAGAGCGAAGGCAGAGGGGCCAGAGTTCGAAGAAGTATTGGACGTCCTGAGGTAACTATTACCTAAATTATGCATTTTTCATGCGTAGCTTCTGTCTGTATAATCATAGTTTAAACCTTAATCTAAAGAATGCTGTTATGCTGTAAGTAACATCTGGTATGTGTTCACGCATCATCATCCTAGGTCAGTGAATGCATGTTGGGATCATACATTCTTTATAACCTGTTCAGTGTTCATCAGCCTGGAACAGGGTGATGTAGTGTGCAGAGTCACCTGTACGATCCGCAGGTGTTCTCAAGACTTTCAGTACTGTAAATCATGTGTTGGCCATATCTCTATCTGTCTGACAATAGCTACACACAGCATTAAGTAAGTCAGATGAAACAGATGCATGCCATGAGTTTAAGATTCTACGGTATGAAATATCTGGTGAAACTGCCTGACCAGATGCAAAATGCATATTGTATGAGTCTAAAATGACAAGGGCTTTGAATGTCTGCTGGAACTATAAGATTTTTAAAATAATTTGCCAAGAATGAATATTAGTTCAAAATTTGTGTAAGATATCAACATTTTACATTTGAGTACATGTTTTACCTACAATGTTTTACGCTCTATAAATTTATGGAATTTTACATGCTTATATATATTTTGTGAATCCTTATTTTCTTGTGTTATTTTTAGTCATTCACAAATGATGATACATGTAGTTTCCTTTGTCTTGTGTGTTTTAGCTGAAAAATCTTGATCCATTCTTGCTTTTGGATGAATTTCAAGGCTCAGCTCCAGCTGGATTTCCAGATCATCCGCACCGTGGATTTGAAACAGTATGTCACACATCTGAAACTCTCCAGCCAACATAAAATTAACTCACTGTGTTCCAGTTAGAATAGTTTGTAGTTCTTATTTGAAGAACATCTCTGAGAGGTTCGTAGAAGGTGTTGTTTGTGACGGAACTCCACATCCATTTTAAAAGATAAGCATGCTGCAAGAGAGATTTGAACAATTTAAGATTTAATTGGATCAATGATCCACATCTACAGGGTGCGGCCAAAAAAAATAATCCATGACGAAAATTGCGATTTCTCGAAAACCGCTGAATATTTCGTTACAAATATTTTAATTCTTGTTCGTGACATATTTTTGCATATTATCTGAAAATTTTATGTCAGTATCTTTATATTTGTGATCATGACATCAAGCAGAAGAAAGAACTTCATTTTTTCAACTGAACACGGCATTCACGAAGTAGGAAATCATATTTTTACATAAAGCAGCCTGCGGTGTGCCATAATTGCGTCATTTCCGCTTTGCAGACGGTGTTTTGTTTACATTTTGAGTAAAATTACAAGTTTAAGCAAACAGTTTTATTGAGCGAAGAAGAAAAAGCCGATATCTATCCAAGCCGTGTTTTGGCCGAAAGAGCCAAGTTTTCTCCCCACATCATGGTTTTTGCAGGTATCAGCTATGAGGGTAAATGACGCTTACATTTCATTGACGAGAAGACCAAATTCAATGCCAAGTACTACGTGGAGAATCTTTTGCCTAAGCTTGTCGATGACTGTTAGGCTACACTGTCTTGGGAAATCAGTTCACTTTTCAGCAAGATGGAGCGCCCGCGCTCACGGCGCCAAGCTGGCCCAAGATTGGTTAACAAGTCACATGTCCGGACTTCATCGACAAGGATTCATGGCCCCCAAATTCCTCAGATATAAGCCCACTCTACTATGCTGTCCGGGGTGCAATGCTTGAGACTTTAAAAAAACTTACCACAAAGCCAAAGAACATTTCTGAACTGAAAAATACACTGCAAATCATCTGGAATGACTTGCCACTTGAGACCATTCAGAGGTCTGTTTTGGGCTTTCGAAAACGTCTGCAAGCTTGCGTAAAAGCAAAGGGTGGTCACTTCGAACATTCATTGCACAAAACTGAACAGTTTGGCCTAATCTTGTCAATAACAATAAGTAACCTTGAACTTTGTTACATTTCTGTTTGTGTTGTTACTTTGTTACTTATTGCTGTCACAAAATGTCTGTTGAAATGAAAATAACATTGTTTCACTTCAGGGTTGCACCATTTTGGTGTTCATGATTCGAATTTCATTAAATTTAGCCAAGTTGTAGATAAATATGTGTCAAATAGACTGGTGAAGTTTTGTAACAAAATATTCAGCGGTTTTCGAGAAATCGCAATTTTCGTAATGGATTATTTTTTTGGGGCCGCACCCTGTAGATTTGTAATATATGGCGCAAGATTTTGCACTATAATGCATAAAATTATGAGGGCACTTCAGTGATCATATAATTAATATTATGCTCAGTTGTTTGCTTTTAAGAATTTCCATTTTACATTTCAGGACTGCAAAACGTACATTTAGAAGATTATTTTGTATAAAAGTAGAACTTTGCAGACTGCTCAAGTTTTCTGTATTTTAGATAAAATATTTGGATAAAGGTGTATTATTATTATAATTATTTGATTTTCGTTTAGGTTTCTTACTTGCTGGGTGGATCTTTTCGTCATGAAGATTTCTGTGGCCATAGCGGCGTCATCAACACCGGAGATCTTCAGGTTAGGCGTTTAATGCATCTCTCGTGTTTGTAACTTTTAAATCATTTTTAACATCGGCCAATGCAGAGCTCTGCAAATCGGTTCTTTCCGGTGTGTCAGAACAGTTAGTAAGTAAAAGTGTTTTGCATACAATTATAGCCAATTATCAATGATGATAAGTTCATCACACTGAAATGATCTATGACCAATATCTGACTGCAGGTATGATTGCATTGTAACATGCAGTTCAAGTCAAATGCAGTCTGGCCGCATTATTTGCTGGAACATGCTGTTGCCATACCGTGTAGTGTTTTGATGTTGTAGTGGATGACCGCTGGTAGAGGTATCGTCCACTGTGAGATGCCTTATGGCGATACCACAAGCCATGGCCTTCAACTCTGGGTGAATCTTGCTAAAAAGTTCAAAATGGTGGAGCCGGCTTACCAGGAGCTGCTCAGTAAAGACATTCCGGTTGTTAAAAAGGACGGTGTTCGAGTGAAGGTCATTGCTGGCGAATCAATGGGTGTTAAGGTACAGCTCTATATTTTATACTCTGTCAAGTTACTTTAACTTTTACATGTTGCTAACAGTCATGTCACTATGCTAACATTCATGTTATTTTTTCTGTTATGTCATATCTTGTGCATGACATTTATATAAGAGTTGCAACCATTGTTTAATTGTATTTGTTGCCAGCTTTTCCTTGTTTTTTCTATTTTGCAAGTCTACAGCTTCCTTATCATCAAATAAGATCTATCATTGTTGGATTTCTAGAGATCTTGTGGCTTTGTCTAGATTAGAATGTTGACCACACACAGGTCTGTGACCTAAAGTTGCACTGTAGCTTGTTGGCTCTTTTATTGGAAGACTTTTCATGAGAATTGTGGAAACGCATTTATAGTTATTTGCTATTTTTGTTCTTACATTTGTGAACAGTCACCCGTCTACACTCGTACACCCACGATGTACTTGGACTTTACGTTAGATGCTGATTCTCGAATGACGCAGGCCATTCCATCAGGATGGACAGCGTTTGCCTACGTTCTCTCAGGTGTTGCAAAGTTTGGTAAGTCAATATTATTATGACAATTATTATCACGATGTCATAATTTAGTGTGCAGAATGTCCTGTTCAGTTCCCGGATAACCTGAAGACTTTTCACTGTTTGCTGGTCATCTGGAAGTTGACTTGGTCTGTGTTTCAGAGCAGTTGAAACTGCTTTGTTATTCAACTGCACTGCAGAAAATCTCTTCTTTACATAAATGAATTATAACTGCAGATCAAAGTTTTTTTTAAACACATTGACCACCAGCTCCTGTGCATGGACTCGCTTCAATGGGGCTAATTACCTATAAAATCATTTTAATGATTTTATCTTGTTACATTTTTTACTAGGTTATACTTATGATTGATTTGCAGGTCCTGCGGATAACCAGCATTTGGGCGAGGCCCACTGTACACTGGTTTTTTCACAGGATGGAAATGGTGTCGATATCGTCAACCATGTAAGTTACTGTACGAAGTACTGATGATGATAAGAACTCCTGTAAGCTGCAGATGTTTTCTTACTATTTTAAACACATAGAGGCATTTTTTGTCCCAATTATCTTCATAAACATGTCACAACCAATTGCATACTGGTAGTTACAGTACAACAGTTTTTTTCTAGTAATGACATCCACCCGGTGAATAATATTGTGTTTGACTATACGAGCTTTGCATGCCACAGATGAAAAATTATGACTGATCCTTTGTGGATTCAAAGTTTTTTCTTATTCAGCCATGTGAAATGTTGTACCAAACAAGACTAGGGGTCATTGCATAATTACGTAACGCCGAAAATGACCATTTTCGACCCACCCTGTAACGCTTTGTAACGTTGCCCTTGACCCACCCACCCACCCACCCTCCCCAGCGTTACGTAACGATTGTCTCGATAAATCTAGGTCTATTATTGGCTTATGTGAGTGCGTAATTATAATTCATATTTCTTAAATTTTAGCAATCTGCCACCCAGCATTTGAGAATTTGGTTATATTTATATTACGGTAGAAGAGTGCAATTGTTTGTATTTTTAAATGTTTTTTTAGGGAAGTGAGGCTTGTCATTTTGTTGTCATTGCTGGTCAGCCTCTGGGTGAGCCTGTAGTTCAACATGGTGAGGGCTTTTATGTATTTTGGAAATATTACCATGATCTTCTAAATATTTTATAAATAATACCATAATCATACTAAATGTTTTTAGTACACATCTTTATTCGTCGCTGGTGGTTGGGCTGTACGAAATATATATTAATATTGTTATTTTTGGCACATTCAATCTTTCTCTGATATTTCATCCACTTTCATGTGTTACATTCATTTGCCAGGTCGTTACATCATTATGAATAGCATTTGGGTAATTAATGACATACTGAAACTAGCATTATTCAACTGAAAATTTAATCTTAGAAAATCTGTCCTTAAGAATTGCCCCAAGCATTATTGCTGAACTTGAGTGTGACTGGATGTTCAGATCTGAACATACTTGATGCCTAGAAGCTAATCAGGATGCATTTAAATTTGGAAGTGCTATTTAAATGTTGACAAGATTAACACAATAGAATTTAACATAAACATATGCATAACATGTACAATATCCTGTGATTTTTTGGCTGTTATTTATTAGGACCGTTTGTTATGAACACAAAAGAAGAAGTGGAGCAAGCGTTCCAAGATTATTCGGCTGGCGAGAATGGATTTGAGAATGCGCGGTCGTGGAAGTCGTCTGTTTATTCTTAATAAACTAACTTGGTCAACATCACACGTTATTGTTGGATGTCGTCCCTTTCTGCTTGCCACCATCTTAGAAACACCACAATAACAGCTGGAGAGTTTATTGGATTCACTGCCTGCAGAATTAAAATGAAGACTCGCTAATTTTCTATCAGCTTGCTAATAATTTATTGTCATCACAAAGTGGCTAGTTCATCTGTTAAATATGTGACTTTTCAGTGTGAATTTTTATAATGATTGCGCAACTCGCATGACTTGAATAAAATAATGTGAGTAAAATGAATTACTGCTTGTAACAGACTACGCTGTTTTGTTCGCAATTTCACAGCAAATGATGCAGCAATCATTCTGGACTTAAGAATTAAATGCCATACTCATATTGCATGACAGTAACTTCTGTCAACAGATTAAGATGCCATTTACCAAGGTGTAAATTGCTTTGTCAGGACAGACCGGTGGAGAGAGTCGAAGGAGAGAGCATACGTGGGCCACATACGGGCATTGACCCAGGTTGTCCTTCGTACCTCTCTCCCAATATTCTCTTCAATCGGACAAGGTGGTCTAGCGGCTCCAAGATGTTAATGGTATGGAGCGGACCTGCTGACTGGACCGGTTGAAGCATGGGAAGCATGATGCGAGACAGACTCAGACAGAGAGTGGCGTCGGACACCTACGGGTTGTTAACCCACGGATAACGATGATGATGATGATGATGAAATTGCTTTAGCCCTTCAGCTGCATTGGTTTCTACATTTGAGTACATGCTTGTCATTAAAGGGTTATATTTATTAGAAATTAGTTGCTGGCATTCCTGACTGAATAGCAGCAAATACGGTTTTAATTGACTAGTTGAGAGAGTGTAACAAGTACAATGTTATTTCAAATAAATATAATTTTTGTATTGACAGGAAGATAATGGGAGTGTATAGTTGCATACTGTATGGTGTTGTATAAGAATAGAACTGCATTTAACATTACCTGAACCAAACATATGATTTTGTGACCTAGAGACATAGTTTTTAATCTGGTTCGTGTAGCTTTACAATTTCCAAAACTGCTCCAGTTGACATCCAGCACACAAGCAGATGATGGATGATGGAACCATTCATTATCTATGAACTAAAAGCATAGATTCTGTTACAGACAGGGCTTAAAGTGACGGTCATGGACGTTGTCCTGTCACTTATTTTCAAATCTCTATGCCGTCCTGCCACTTATTTGGCAAGCACACCTGAAAATGTATGGGGCGTCCTGGCACTTCTTTTAGAAAGGCAAGGGGCGTCCTGCCACTTCTTTTTTCTTTACACTTTTTGCACTGGTTACAGACAAACTTATTAGGCCTACAGTCCATTCAATCTTTGCACTGAACACAACTCGCAGAAGAAGGCATTGGTCGTCTCAATAGCTGTCTCTCGTCTGGATTTTATGCTCTGCATCGTTGCTGAATTTAAAGCAGTGCACCCTACACTTAGTCAAATTTATAAATTCTCAGGTATATGATTATAATTTATAATTAACTTTGGTGCTACGTAATTGTACATGGTTGTCAGAAATTTCATCCACCGTTTGAAGCACAGAAAAGAAAAAAGATGTAGCCACCGTACGTAATGCTTGTTTATGCTGATGCCTTGTCGCAGACTCTGATCTGCGTGCTGACGATGTGTTCAGTTGCAAGTAACTGAGTGCCAAGAACAAATTAGTCGTTACTTTGTAGTAACACATTCTCGGAAGATTCCAGACAATGAGATAAATGGCAGGGAATGCTTGCCCAACTTTCCATGGTTGATATCCATGGTCTTCTCCAGTTTAGTAGGCCTACAGATCCTGTTGGTGACCACAAAAGGTCATGATGAAGAGACTTTATCGATAATTCTGGTTGGCTACAAATGGATGCTCTGCATCATATACATGTCTAGTTGGTTATCTACTTGTCCAGGTAGCCTAATTCCTGCAGCAATCCCAATCTCTAGCTGTTGCATGGTGAGCTGCTCATTGAATTGGTGGTTTCTCGAATTGGTGGTTTGGTACCATCCATGCTTTTAGCGCTGATTTTTTGTTATGTTGTTGGAGGTATTAGCTGAGAGATTATGTACGTGGAGTTGATTGAAATACCATACATCACCATACATCACACATATGGACTGGGAGCGCTTCTGAGTGGATTTCTTGAAGAGGCGCTATATAAATTCTTGAAATGAATGAATGAATGAATGAATTATAGCAATTCCGCCTATAGCAAATCAGATGATGGGCACTGGGCAGCACAAAATGGCAATAAACAGAGTAAAAAGTGCTGCTACAGCCTCTCACACAAGCATTTTACAGGCAATCAGTCCCATGCTACATATGACAATGATAACCTACAACTTCAAGGTAACCTTCATGATCAACTAAATAGTCACCAAGTGACTGCCAAGGGCGGATCCAGGGGAGGGGCTTATCCGGCCATGGCCCCCCCCTATTTAGAGCTGCCCATGTATCTTGGCCAATTTCCTGACCCAAGGCCAAGAATTTTTGCCCCCCCCCCCCCCCGTTCAAAGTTTCTGTATCCGCCTCTGGTGACTGCCACTTCATATTGATACATAGATCTGAGATAAAAATTGTATGTTATGCAAATCATATGCACAACAACGACTTCATGATCCTGTCAATTGTCATAAATTAATTAAAAGTATAAGTATATAGGCTACTGCATAACATAGGCCTAAATCTTCGCGGTCATATTAAAAATCTCTGATCGTGAACAGTGAGCACAGAAACAAAACGCTCCAGCCCCTGAGCCCACGGTGAACAGTATGAGCGTATATCTTTGCAATTGTTCTTATACACAATCGTGGTTGAGTTGAAGTCCTGGATTTGTTGCCTAATATAACGGGCGATTAGCTGAACATCTTGGAACATCACGATATTGCTGTAAAAATATTTAAGGCGCTACAATAGTGGCACAAATGACGTTGTTAGGGAGCCAGCCTTGCGAATATCCGGGTTCTGGCATGATGGCGTGGTGGTGGATCGTTGATGTTGTGAAAGTAAACTAAAGTTAAAAAGTTTTACGGAGATCAAAAGGTAATCATATACGTACTCAAGTTGTCATCATGCTTATTCAGAAGCAACTGGGATGTTGTTGCTTAATCTTGGCATGCGGTTGAGTACTAAATAGAGGTATTACGTGGAAGAATTTCGTCTACTTGATCATATTCCCTGCTTGGGAAAAGTGGGAAATGGTCTTCGATTCCATTTCCACTTCCGGAAGTACTTTTCTTGCACTTACGAGAATCTTAAATCGACCTTTTTATTTCAGACTATTACAGGTGACGGACTGGAATACTGGAGAGTGAACTTTGGAATTTGTACCGACCGTAATCGTGACCGAGTAAATGGTTTGTGGAAAGGTGGCGTTGTCTTTAGTTTGGGCAGTGGTTGTACGCCGCAAGTTCAAAAATACTGTTACTAATATAGGATATTGAGCGTTTTGAGTGCAATATAAATTGCTTCGGATGTTATTATCGTGGCGATAGTTATTGCAGAAGTAAAGTTGTTAAAGTTAGTGCAGAAGGAGATGACTGTTAAATTGTGTTCTTATTGCTCAACAGTTTATGACTGCACTATTGCTGTTTAACCCAGAGTTGTTAGGTTCAAACTGCTATTACCTTCACCAGAAAATAGATTTCTGCTCTGCTTGCTGGTGCCATCTTGCAGACTATGGTATGAACTGAATACATAGATGGTTTTTAATTTCATATTGGACAGCTAGCAATGAAGGCTAAGATGATGAAGTTGCTGACTCTTCACACTTACTCCTGCAAACTTAGCTTAACCCCATAACTGTGAAATGTCCAGTGGGTTTAACAGCCAGCCACTGCGGAAATAATTTTGCTGAAAAGTATGTTTTTGTAGGATGCTGTTTTAGCTTTCTTCTGACTATAATTTTTCATTGAGAAAAATGTTGCAACAATTTGGATGTTAGTTTCCAAGCTTTCCAATCTTTTTTATTGTGAAACTGTATTGATCTGAAAATTTATGATGGAACCCCAACTTAATCGAAGTCTGAAATATGGTGAAAACACACAAGAACGCTGTTATTTAATTTACTCATAGAGCCCTTGTCTTTCGTCTCTCTAGGGCTCCACAGGACAGTCTTTAGGAAATGCTGTGTTAGCTATACTGGTAAGTCGAGGGTTAAAGCATAATATTGTAAAAAGCCATATTATCACTGTTTAAATTATAAACAGATGTGCTATAATTTCATATGCTGAAATGCTTGAAACAGAAACGCATTTTACAAGATCATGTGTGACAAGATATCTTCTTTCTTGATTTCTTCTCTTTCTTGGTGACTTTATTGTTTGTTTGTTTGTATGCGCACTTGTTATAGCGCCTCTTCCAGCTCTCAACCGCTACTCAGAAGGCACTCCCGACTACAGCGCGGACACTGCATTGGAGTTTCACGCCGAAGCGCTGAGCAATTGTGAGTGAAGGACTTGCCCAAGGTCCTTACGTGGCGAGTTGGATTCGAACCTCGAACCTTCTGACTTCAAGGCAACGACGGGTCCACCGCGCTTCATAACTTATTGCAATATAGAATGATGAGTAGATATTAAGGAATGGTTTGTGTTCAGATTGCATCAGCAGTGTTAGCTTCATTCACTTTGTATGTACCTATGCTACAGATGCCACTGTTTGCATTGTATTATCAGTTTTAAATTCAAGTAATTGTTTGTGAATCCAAGAGAGTATGGTGAAGACAGTTTGCAGAATTTTTTTACAAAAACTGATGCTGGGGATGTTCTGTATTTTAGCAGCTTTAAAGTGTGTACATAAATTCAGTGGAAAACTTTACTGGCAATGAGAATAACTGTATCAAACTATAGTCTGTATTTTTTTCAGAATCTCGAAAAGTGTCTTATTTAAAGCCTTTGTTGAACTAATTGATGTGTTTGATATCTAAATATGCAGTTCTATAAGTCAGTATATTATGCACGGATCGAGTATAGAATCAAGTACATATTATTGCACACTCATAATGAACCCCAAAGGCTTTGATCCTTATTTCAAAATAACCAAAACTACAATAACGCTGTACATAACAAATACCAAATGTTTCAAAAATTTTGTTTAAAAAATGCATAGAAATAATTTTTTATGAAAGGTTCTTTTTTTAACAATATGTGCTAATAATGTCCATATATTTACTATATAAACGGCTGCAGAAAGCAAACACAGCTACACACATTTTGCAATCTGTGTATGGTTGTGCTCTATCTGCCTGCCATTGCAACTGGTGTGTTGATTTTTTTATTTGTCATTTTTACATCATGCAGCTCTCATACAAAAGAGTGGCATATAATTTTTGAAAAAAGGCAAATTAGCACAACATAATTTCAGTAATGATTCAAATAAATTGAACACAAAGATATCAATAAGTCATTAGTAACTAAACAAAACATTGATATATTTACGGGTGATTCCACGTAAAATCAACCAACATGATTGACATGACCGACTCAGATTGACATGAAATTTTGCACACATGTTGGGATAGGTAAGACATGAAAAAACAAGGAACTCAGAGTGATAAAGAACAGCTTTCGACTGCTTATAAAATGGCTATGCACAATCCATAGCCAAAAGAACAAGCAGACCTAAAAGAAGGTTATTTGACATGGTTGGCTCAACCTCTGAAAAATCACGACGTTGCATTTTAGATGTGTGTGCAAAGTGAATAGCAAATTCATCCTTGAAGCTATCACGCTGAGAGCACCTCTGAATGGGTAGTGCTGTAAGAGGTGCTTCAAATAAATAATCAATGCTCAATGCTCATATACGATACTATACAATAAAAAAACTTGTTTTCATGTTTTCTAGATTTTATTTTCACCTGAAACGATGGCACAGCCGTTTCAAGAGAAGAAGACTGTTGAGAAAGTGATCAGGGACACGTTCAACAAGAACTTTCTTCAGCCGATCATCGACCTCATCGGTTCGTGTGAAGTCGACGCCATCATCTGTTTAAGTCCTCTGAGCAGCAACAATGAAAACCAGTTTGTCATCAAAGTTCACGAACGCTTAAAGAACGATCGTGTCGACCGTGCTGCGGTTAGGAACAACGGGGAGCCTAGTATTTTGAAGAAGTATCTTGCAGGAGGCACTTCAACGCTTGCATCCGAGCCAAACCACTTGGTAGTTGATGCAGTTTCCCGAAAGCGGAAGGCGTGGGACGAAAACGATAATGCAATCTATCCTTCAGGGAAGAAATTGATAAATTTGAACCAGGTGCGATATACAGTGCTGAAAAGAGAAGCCGTAGACGATCAGGATGGCAGCGACAATCCGTTAAACTTGAGCGATAGATGTGCAGCAGTAACTGAAACACAGTTAGAGAAGGAAGCTAAGTTGTACTCGTTGAGAGCGATGGGTGGTAGGGAACTCAACAGACAGTGCTTCTGTGGAATGTGCTTGCTCGCGTGCAGCTCCTACCAGACACTGCAGGACCATTTAGTAGAAATTCACAGCTCCAACTTACGGTTCTTCTGCGCAGAATGTAGCACAGGGTTTGCCGACTCGGTGACTCATACCAAACACATTGCTCAGCATTCAGGACCAAATCAAAGTGCCTCAAATCGCCGGAAACAGAGTAAGCCGAGAAAGGGAATTGTTGGGCACAGCGACCTTTCTGACGACGACATTCCACAGAACAAAAAAGCGCAGCAACTTCTTGCCAATGAGAAACGTTCCTCTTCAGTAACATCTAGGACGGATGGCAGACCTTTTCTTGCCACGTCCGTAATGGATCGAAGCGAAGGAATCGTCAAGACGCTGCTTCAGAAACAGACGCTGCCAGTCGGCAGTCTGTCCGAAGCTGGCATGCTCTTGAAATATTCCCCGCACAGTGCCTCACCACTTTCCCTTATTGTCCACGACATGGCAGACGCCAGCAACGCTGATTGTTGCAAGTGTCCACACTGTGACGCCATCTTCGGCACATTCGCCTTGTACGACGAGCACTGCCGAATGGATCACAAGCGTTTTGCGTGCTCGTTTTGCCTTAAGACATTCACTCAGCGAGTAAACCGTGACCGACATATTCACAGTCACACTGGCATCAGACCATTCACTTGTGAGCACTGTGGCAGCGACTTCAAGAGGCAGGACGCGCTCAAGAAGCATAGGGAGAAGGCCAATCATCAGCCGATTGCCACAGTTAGTGCTCCCTCTCCTCAACAACAGCCATCTTTGCTTGACCAGGAGACTTCTGAGAACTCGGCCAATGAAGACGGAGCTCAAGATACACCTCTTCTGCTCGACAACATAGAAAACTCGGAGACAAATGACTTTGTCGTTGGCACCCTAAGCAGTAACGACGGGAGAAGTAAGATGAATTCAGGTGATATGCATCCATTGCAATCCACCGATGATGCGTCAGGGTCTAAGATGAGCATAAGAGCCGATGTCAAGCATCCGTCGGGCCCAGACGGAGGCCCTCCTGAGGATGACGAATCGTCGGATGAATTGTCAGTTCGTTCCTATCACAGCACTGACAACGGCAATCCACAGCTGTCAGACGCTGGTAACAACACACAATCGTCAGATGCTGGCAACCGACCGAGCTCCGCCGGTCCGTTACTGGACGACCATCTTCGACCATTCAACTGCGACTTCTGCTCAGAGGCTGTCGTGGGAACCGCTGCCTACAAAGAACATTGCAAGGTCAGGCATCATCGAACGCCTTGCATCAGCTGTGGCAAGACGTTCTCCCAGAAGGGCAACATGGAAAGGCACATGCGCCAGCACACCGGAGAGCGTCCGTTTCGCTGTCAGTTCTGCCAGTGCGCGTATACACGCAAAGAGACTCTCAAGACTCACATCAATCAGGCTCATTCTTGCAAAGTAAAGCTGGAATTCGATAATTTGTGATCAGTGCGGATCTCTTGCTGTTTCATGATTTTTTTCTGTGTGTGTGTAATGTGTATATTAGTTCCACAGCATCTTTTGGTGAAGGGTTTAAAGTACTGTTTCAATACTGGATTGCAAATCTTTCATGTGATGCAATCTGTTAGTTTTGAGATTTCTTTGAAGTTGTCATCAAAAATTAACTTGGCCACAGTTGTCCATGTTTGCGGCCAGGTTTGGCAGGCGCACCTTGCGTCATTCCTTGATTAAACTTTCAAATATGTTATCGAATGGCTTGGTTAACTTTGCTATATTTGTTTGAATAATTACATTCCTTCCAGTTATCAGTTCAAAACTTGTTAAACCAAATACTGCTCAAATATTCTTAAAACTAAATTTGTTTAATATTTAAAAAATTTAGTTTTTGTTTGTGCAAATACAAATGATACATTGTTGGTTAAGTTAAATGTTAATTCAGTTTTTAGTAAATAAATGGTTTCTAGAGCTAGAAAAAGAACGGCTGCTAGTTATACTAGTAAGACGGGGACCAAAAAGTTTGCTCTGGTAATAAATGTGGTATTTGAATTCTGTGCTCAGTTTTAGACGTGTTTTACATGTATCCAAGCAGATTGTGTACATATATTTTGATGCTCTGGTTCATAAAAATGACTGGATTTTAAATGACTGATATATATAACTTTTGTGCAGATTGCGACGGCTGTGTTTTGCTAAGAAATATTTCTGTTATACAATTGAATATTAAGCTTAAGTTCTATGAAGTTTAGTCTAACATTCGTTGCATATATATGTATACATAATTTGTGTATGTATGTATATCATGCTCTTTAAGAACTTGAAAAGTGCTTAAACAGATCTTCAAACATGCCACTGAAGAATTTAGCTGGAAGAGCTATAAATGTTTTTGATAGAATTCCAAAATGTCAGTCTAAGGTGTGGAAGACTTTGGTGGGCATTCGAGGAACTGTGAGGTTCTTGTGATTTGATAAGCAGCGTTTGTAGTCTCAGACAGAAACACAGAATGACCTGGTGTACTTTGGGGCTATATGCCGACTATCTAGGTATCCCCATGTTTAGATTTGCTTGTTGTTTGAAACATGTGCCAGAATTTTGATGAGCCGGTGATGAATTTGGTGGCGCATATGTAGGAACTGAAAGAGGAGCTGCTGTGAAAACAATACTTGTCTTTAAAGGATTAATGTCGTTCGCACAGTATAGACGCAGCGTGGTTTCTGTAATCAAAGAGCTAGACGTTTCCAGATATCAAAGCACTTGATTGTTTCACACTTTGAATGGACTTTAACGCTGTTGCTTTGCGTTCAAAGCTAGCAAAATTAAGCAATACTTATGTTCTACTTGGACTGTACATTCTTGTAGGTTGGAAAGGAATTCATTGAAACCACAGGTTGAAAAAATTCAGTAGTGAGAGCTGAGGGCAGGAAAATGAACAAGTTTTTTTGTGTATACATATATAAATACCTGTATTTTGCTGTTATGTAGTTATAAAAATTTATATATGTATATATACATTCATACATTCCTAAATATAGTAATTATATATTTGATTTTGTACAAAGGTATTTTGGTAATAGTAAAATATCAATGCATGATTTGTTCATATAATTAAAATGCTAAATCCGCATATATTAAAATGTTGCTAATACCTGGGTGCTATGCTATCTAATTGTACGATATATGTGGTATCTTTTTGGTGACGTATGCATTGTGTTGAATTAATGTTATGATGGATTTATAGTTTTGTCAGCGTTCCTCACATTTTTTTAAAATCCATTTTTAAGCATGCATGTACTTGAAGGAAAATGCCTTATCGGAGATTTTTCATTTGAATAGCTCTCTATTTTTAATTAAATACACCGTGGACAGTGGTTTCGATTAAATATGTGAAGTACAATAGTTTTGATAAGCTTTATATGAATTTTAACATTCTTCATGATTCATGTTATCGTCGTTGAGGTCTCTTATTATATATCAGTTGGCTTAGGAGACACCAGCATAACTGTAGCATTCGAAAATTGCCATCTTTACGTCTAGAACATAACTGGTTTGCAGAAGTCTCATCATATCAGGTGTGGAACGGAACATTTCGGTAAAGACCGACCGCTGCACAATGTGCACATACACGGTAGATTTGAACCGGAAGAGTGCGTGTGTGCGATGTGCCCACTAGGTGCCTGGTTGGTTAGCGGTTCTGTATTTTATGCGTTGGGTTGATTGATGGTTGGTGTGAGATATTCAATCAATCAGGTAATGGTTGTGATTGGAACACTTTTAGTAGTGATCAGTTTCTTTTGTTGGCATTTTTTTTAGCAGACTACTCGTTAATGTTGACTAAATAATATTGTAACTTAAGCAGCAAAGCTGTTTTAGCAAGTATTTTTTATGGTTTGCTCAATGCTTCCAGACATGCATAACATGTTTGCCTGTGCTACTGTAACTCAGCTCCAGAAAATGCTTTGCATGGCACGTTCTATTCTAAGAAATAGGTTATAAAAAGTTCATTTTAAGCTGACCATGGAGCCGTATTTGCATATTCGTCTGTTACAAAAAGGATGCAATAGAAATTGGATTTTCACCGTATTTTACTGATTCCCATAGATACTAATTTTTCTGGTTTTCACAGTCCATCATTAGATAAATTAGAATGAATTTTGTCATAGTCTGTTGAACATTGTCTGTTGGCTGAGTGTTGTCTGTAGAGTTATTTTTGAAATAACATGGCTTCCTAATGAATGTTACTTTTTGTGTGTGTGGGTGTGTGTATGTTTGTAAGTGTGTTTGTATGTATGTATGTATGACTGTGTATATATATATATATATATATATATATACTGTCAATTTGGAGACATCTTTCTTGAAATTATTGAAAGTAGTCTTTAGGAGTCCTTTGCATAATGAGAGTTTGTTTCTGAAACGCACAGGCATTAGTTCAAAAGTGCACTTAGACGGGCATGTGGTAGCTTGCAAGGAACGTTTGAAAATGCCCACTTGTGCTTTACCTATTGACATAAAAGTGATAAAATTTCTAAATTGAAACTCAAATCTGTGGCTTTTCAATTTTTTCCATTAATGTCTCGCCCAAGGTAGAAATAATCCCTCAGGCTCTTAGAAACTATCCAAGAAGTTGCTTTTGCGCTGGAGTTTGCGTTATTGTTATTACTATTAATACTGGTAGTACTATTGTTCTTGTTGATCTTCTGTTTTAAGGATTTGATTATTGCTTACATAAAGTGCATTAAACATATTAAATGTTTCCCTCGACCAAATTTCATGCATCACTTTGGGTTTACTTGTGTGTAAGAATCTATTATCTGTGTCCAAGTTTTTGAACCAATCCATTGCTTTTCATGTTTCTTGTTGCTGTATTAGGTTAAGCAGAAAATTCTGATTTAATTGGTTCTTTTAAATTTTGTCCTTTATATGTTTATATATTATATATATATATTAGAGAACATTGTCTTTTTCAATGGAAATGTGTATATGTTTTTTTAATCTGTTGTGATGCATTTGTTAGGTAGACAGGGTCTTCATTTTGCTTTTAGAAATCATTCCATGTGTAGCTTTTGATTGTGGAGCCAGTTGGCAGATTGGGCATAGATAGATGACATTGTAGATAAGTAGATGATGGGTTAGGCAAATGAATTTGCCGAGTGTGCGTGAATACTGATAGGCAAGGGAAAACGAGAGAGGGGGACAGAATGAGTTGAGGAATTAAACTGATGGAATCCAGCTGTTTGATGATCATAAAGACAATCACCCAAAGATATATTCTTATATTCTGAGATTTTTTAGCATGGAATTGCCTAGATTGGATGTGTAACATTGTGTTTCGTATTAAGTTGACGTCTGCTGAACTTTGTTCATTGCAGATTGTTGACTTTTTCAGGATGAAATTTTGATTCAGAATGGACGTACAACTTGACTTGTTGTTTAAAAACCTGATCTCTAACGATAAAACCAGTGATTTGTAGCAAAGTTAGATTCACAAAGTAGATTAAGTCTATTTGGAGGTCTTAACGTGGGGCTTCAATGGTGTTAGTTACCCAACCGATTTTTTCGTTTTCAAGGTTACATTCTAGGAACTGTTATTCCTGTGTGCTTAGCTGCTAAGTAAGATCATAAACAGTTGAGGCATTCGTTGGTTTGCTGTTGCTGCTGCTGTTATAAAAATTGTTTGTCAGTTTGTTGGATACATTGCCAGAACATTGTGATACTGTTGAAGCACCATCGTGGTGCATTGTTGTTGCCGTCCTTGCTCTTTTAACATACATATACACGTGTAAATATGCGCTCGTGGTGCTTGGCTAGGTAAACAATTAGGCTTATAACGCATTCTTGATGACTTTGCGTCTTTCAGGACTGTTTATCATTCCAATGTTGTGTGTTGCTACGGAACTTCTGATGACACGCAGTGCACGGAAAACACACGTGTGCATTTTTGTTGATGACTTAAACTTTCAAGTACACGATGCACTTGTGTTATAAAGACTTTACATGCTATTAAATGAATTATTTTGGAAGTTATGCAGTTGTCTTTATAGAAATCGCTGCTGAAACAGCAGGAAGTTGTTGCTATTTCGAATACAGAGTGATAAAATTATGATGACTGAGCAGACTGAAATATATTTTTAGATGTCATTACTTTTTCGATTCCTAAAAGGGCTTTGTCCAACTCTGGGGTCTGAGTGCAACCTTTGAAATTTCTTGTTAATCGGACAGTTATATCACTAATTTCTGAATTCATTTTAAGTATACGATGGGGAAACAGATGTGTTCAATTTGTTGCAAGATGTTTGAATTAGAGAAAGAGAAGAAGAAAATGGCTGAGTTGGTGGTTGTGTATTTCTTTGGCAAGGACCAAGGATTTGCTCAGGATGGATGGATGGTGCAAACAGCTGACTAGAGGAAGGTTATATGAAATTTGACCTGGTGGGATATAAACCCTTTGGATGCCAGATTTTTTTAGCCTTTGTTCCTGCCACGGCCAGATTCTTTTTGAGATTCTGGTCCATTTCACACCTTAGTGGTAAAACCATTGTATCTCGAAAATTACAGCCGATAGAGTAAAAGTGTAAACATCAAATTTGTTTAGAATTTAATTATGTACAAATATTCAGTATGTATTTTCAGGTAAGGTCTTGCTCTTTTTAGGTATGGTGGTCTTAAAATGTGCAAAAGCATAAATATATCAAAATATCATAATGGCATATGATAAAAGGCTGCAAAAGCAGCCTGTACTTGTTACTTTACAAGGTAATGTGTCACAATACACCCACCACCATACCAATTGACCTCAGTCTCCTTAGCAACCAGCTTCCTTAGCAACCGCTCTCTAACATTCATTCTTCCTAGCAACCATTCTTTATAGAATGCTGTTTCAAGGTCAACAATACACAATCACCATGGTGACTTGGTGTTAGAACTTGAGGTAGCTTATCATGTATTTGCAAAGGTGGCAACTTTAAACTTGATCTGACATGAAATAGATGACTAGTGCAATTCTGTTAAATACCCTTCTAAATAATGGCATTGCATGACCAGTTTCTATGCACAGAAGTGAATTAGCCTATTATGTACTCCTCCCTTATGCTCTGAGACCAGTGGTTCCCAAACCGTGGCCCGCGGCAAAAAGTGGCCCACAAGGTTTAAAAAAAATGGCCCTCATCTCTCAAAGAATAAAAAATTGACAATTTTGACAGGATAGAACACAATTATTTTCTATTAAAAATTATTTTTTTCGACGTCTATAAATAACATCATGCATCTTCTTTTATTCAATTATAGCAATTTTGTATGCTTTTAGTTAATTAAATTTTAGCCTTGCAGCCCCATAATGCCCTTCAACTAAGACAAAAGTGGCTCTCAAGTCCTCCAACTCAGATACAGTGGCCCTAAAGTCAAAAAAGGTTGGGAACCACTGACTTACCACCTGCGTGGCGTCGACTGTAGGCCTATGCCATGGAATTTAAAGGGAGTTTATATCCGATTTTAAACTTGACAGTGCAGGTCTGCCTCTAAACGATTAATTTGTGTCTGGTCTTAACTGGTATGGTTAGTCGACAAGTCTAATTACACTACTTAGTTGGCAACCAGGGGTGGATACAGAAACTTTGGATGGGGGGGTGGAGCAAAAATTCTTGGCTTTGGGTCTGGAAAATTTTTCTTTCGTGTACGCCAAAAAAGTTGATGACCTTTTTTAGTCATCTGGTCGAAATTTCGGGAAAAGTATACCATATCTTGTCTGCCAAAAAAACTTATGACCTTTTTTTTCGTCCAGTCCAAAATTTAAAATGTCCTCAAAATATACCATTATACATTGTTCGAAATCTTGTTGAAACCAAATGGGGGGGGGGGCCACGATACATGGGCATTTCTAAATGGGGAGGGCATGGCTGGATTGGCCCCTCTGTATCCACCCCTGTTTTCAACACCTTGTGTGACTTAGTCGACTATAAGTTGTTAAACCAGTCGCTGGCTCATTAGGTCAGTCGGTAACCCTTAGCGACTGACTCCTGGGGACTGACGAACATGCCTATTGTGATTATAATTATGATATACCGTATACCTACTCTAGGCATTGCGGTTCGTAGGTGTTAGGCTAAGTGTTAAGTGATCGAACGAAGTTCTCAGCATGCCTGTGAATACCTGTCCTGATAGTCCTGCAGCAGCTTTCGAAGTGATCGATGTAAGCTAGAATGCTAGGTGAAGAAATTCAACATAATGTGGACTCTTATGGAAACTTTTATAACTGTTTATTGTGAGTTCGTATTGCAGTGATTAGGCGGCGGGGTGCTATAATACTGAAGTAGGGCCTAGGTCCCATAAATTAAGCAGACCTGTATTTACGTGGGCTTACGTTTTATTTCTAGGAGCGACCTGTAGAGGTCGCAACCTTGGTGCAGCCAAGAGGTGAAAATGATATCCCCCCTGTTTATTATCTGATCTCGGCAATTGCCCCACATATAATAATAATATTCTACCATAGTCTGGTCTATAGCCTATACCGAGCCGGTTAGACGCACTGCAAGTTGTTATTGACATTAAGGACACCATGGCATACACGTGCAATCAATGCATCTTCAACTGCCATAATTAAGCGCACATAGCCTATATAGTTAATACCACCGAGTTGCATATCGTTGCGTGAGCATTCCACAGCATGTCTGGCTCTCCTTAGTCTAAGCCTACTCTAAGCCATTCCAATCTGCATCAGCAGCAGCAGCAGCTCACACTGCAATGGTCGTAAGCTACTGCTGTGTATACGATGCAAGCACACTTAGAATTACACTAAAATAGTTCTACCATTGTAAGCCTAACAGACGAACAGGTCTGGCTAATTTCTTGTACAACATCGTCGCTGTACCCTTCTATGTCCGTCTCTGTCTAAATGTCCGTCCGTCTGTCTGTTCGGCTGTCTGTCGTCTTCATGCAAGCGGTCCGTAGATGGTGGGATAGGTCGTATAGCGCCGAAGCCTTGATGCACGCACGAACGAGCGCACGCACGCACGTAGGTCTTTGCTGCTGGTGCTGCTGCTGCTAGTGGTGGTGGTGGAGCAGACGACCACTCGCTATCAGCTCAGCAACACCGCTTCGTCCGCATCCTTCGAAATGGACTGGTCCACACTCAAGCAACAGCCAATGCCATATGCATGCATGCATGATGCTTTAGCAGCTCCTCTTCTGAGATACTGAGACTGAATCATCATCGTCTCGCATCGAGCCCCAGCGTGAGCAAAAGCATATAGGTCCATCAAAAGAGGCAATTGCCTTGACATTATCACCATTTGCATCCCCCTCCCCTCTCCTCTTTCTCCTCTTTACCCTCACCCAGTGTGAGAATTGTGGGAAAATAACTGGGAGGTGGGTCGACCATGATACATTTGGAATTGGGGTGTGAAAAGCAGACTTTTCTATGGGCCCCAAGAAAACTGAGGGTCGAAACCCACCAACCCCTGACAATTTTCACTCGGCCCTCACCCTTCGTTGGATGTGCATACATGTGACCCGTGCGGTTGTAAGCACACACACACACACACACATGCACACACACACACCTGCTGCGTGTGCTTCCACATTCCTAAAGCAAACACCATCGTACATATTTCTTGCTTCTTTCCTACGCTATTCATATAAGGATCGCCGCCGCCGCTGCTGCTGCTGCCGCTATCTCTGCTGCCGCAGCTAGCCGTGTTGTTTTTACTGTTCCATCTTCTCCTCCTCCTCCTCCCTCCTCCTCTTCGTTCCTATCCTCCTGCTCTTCTCCTACCCATCCTCCTCCTCCTCCTCCGCCTAATTCAGCTCCAGGTGGCGTTGTTAGCATCCGCGGCTTCCACCTCCACTGAAAGAGCAGGTTGCACGCGCAGCTTATAAGGGGGATTTCGTAGCCGTCAAGGGCATCACAGGCATTTGAGATCGACCGCATCTCTCGGGTCCAACTCTCCTCCTCTTCCTCTGTCCACGCTCCGTTCGTCGCTTCCAGAAGTCGGAAACTAATTTGGTCGCGGAATAAAAGTCGATCGTCGTCGCAGAATAATAATAATTATTCTCGTCTTTTATTTATTTTAAGTCTCGTTAATTTGTAGAAAAGAATCCGTTCAAGATGTCTTCTGATTCGACTGTCATCAAGAGAACCATTAGAAGGTAATTATTTTAAGTTGACGCCGCTCTTTGCATTATAAATATATCTTTCCCGGTAAATTTTACAGGTCTATGAAAATGACAAGAACTTGAATGCTAGCCATGCCTAGGTTATACGTATACGCCGTTATACGGTATACCATACAGTCCATACTACTCTTCTTTGTAAAAATGGCACTTGTGGACGCATGCAATTCTGGAAGTTCATTTTAAAGAGAATGGAAGAAGGGCAGAAAAGCAATTAAGGAAGACAGTTGCAGTGGGCCTAGATTAGGACAAATGCACAGCGGTACGATATATTATCTAGAACACACCATGGTTATCAAAGGTCGCTGCAGTGATGGTTGACCTCCTCTTGACTGATTGACCCTATCAGCTTGCTTATCATTAGATAATTTATCCGTCCAGCAGTGTGAGCTGTGGCTTTTCGATCGACCACACGCAGACAAAACAGTGGCTCTTTCGATTTACTCCTTCCAGCTGTTAAGTGTGTACTGTGTTACAATACACATGCATGCTGCATGTACAGACTACAGACCTAGGCCTATTACATGCCTATATAGTATGGGTAGCATGAGGCAGGCCTAAGGTTAAAATAATATTTTTTTATTTAACCTACATGCACAAGTTTAATTTGTAATCGTATAATAATTTATTGTCGTGACTGGGCTGGGAGCGCTCACGAGTAGCTTTCGGTAAGGGCGCTGTATATATGTCCATAGAATGAATGAATAAATGAACTAAAATAATCGTTTAAGTAGACCTATTTTATTATTATCATTAGCCCTGTTTAGACTATTTCCTATTCCAGAGAGAGAATTATGTATCTAGGCCTAATTATAATTGTAGCATATATAAATTCTGTTGCAAGAAGTTGACTTTGGTAAACAGCTGGGTGATCTAGGCACTGTGGTAGGCACTCGACAAATTGAGGGAAGGAGATGGAATAGCTTCTATAACCTTACTATAATTCCACACAGTGACTTTCTGCATGGAGGTATACAGCCTATACCGATGCGGTTACTGTGTGCATGAGGACCTTGAGCATTATTATTGCCCTTCGTTGACAATAATAATTGCTGTGCAGTTACAATTACAGTTGCTCCATCGAGGTGTATGTGTGTGTGTGTGTGCGCGCGCGCGCACTTTTGAGCTTGTAAGGAGCGCGATATCAAGTTTCAATTGTATTTTAATATTGTATTGTATTGTATTGCATTTATGATATTAAACTACGTTACTTCAAGCTTCCAAACAGCTGCTCGAAGTTCAACTTATGGACGAGTGCTACGTCGAGTCAGTGGTGGTGCTGCTCAAAAGGTAGTAACTAGGAGCAAAGATGGTTTAGGTCTGAATGCTGAGGGTCAGAGGAGGCAGAATAAGACGGGTGTCGTTTAGAGAAAGAATTATAATTTGTAAGGCAGATTAGTCATTGAGACAGGGTGTACATTCTTGAAGAAGTGCTTGAGTCTTCAGTTTTTATGTATGAACCTATATATTATACACACATATTATATGCATACATACATGCATGCATATTAACATATCTACTTACATACATACATGCATACATGCATACATACATGCATGCATACATAGGCCTACATACATACATACATACATACATACATACATACATACATACATACATACATACATACATACATACATACATACATACATACATACATACATACATACATACATACATACATACATACATACATATGATATACATACTTATATGCAATATTATGCATAAACATATATGCATACATGCAGACAGACAGAATTTGATGTTTTTCGGGTCCTATTATTTTATCCTTAACACAGTTGGTTGAACTTAGGTCTACCTATAGGCCTATGTACTATATAGTAGGCCTGCACCTTTGTGTAGTTTCCTCAAGGAAGGGCTAAGTAAATGTTCTATGTGAATAATAAGCCTAAGCCTACCATTCATTAAGGACATGGGTCATTGGACTCATTGCTAACAGCTGCTTTTTTTCGCATGGGCGAAGTTTGGTTTCCGTTGATGACCTTTTTTCTTTTTAAAATATTTTTTTAGTCCTTCGGTTGAAATCTCATGAAAACATACTATTTTTCGGCCAAAAAAGTTGATGACTTTTTAGTCATTCGATTGAAGTTTTATGAAAAGAACCATTTTCATGGCCCAACAATTGAAAATTACATGGCCTTCTGGGGAGGTAGTAGGTCTAATACCATGAAAAGATAGGCCTACCATTTCCACGGCAAAAAGCTGAATCTGGGTCTTCTTGGGGGTGGGGGGGCTTAGCCACCCTAGCTCCTGATAAACTCTGCCCATGGTTTTTCGTGCGTGCTATTTGCATTTGCAGACTGATGTTTAACAGAAAAGATGATGATGCTGATGAATGATGATGATGATGATATAATGCGTAGATCTATATGCTTTTACTTTAGCCTATCTGTAAGGCCGTCGTCGATCGAATTAAGAGCACTCGAGACCTAAAATAATTTTATTGGCATCCAGGAAAATAGAACTGCACTACATGTCGACCACAGCTATGTGCTACTGCAGCAGCTGATGAAACTTCTCCTGTCGAGGCTGCTGCGCTTCTGCCTCTGCTTCTGCTGCTGCTGCTTCTGCTGCTTCTGCTGCTTCTGCTGCTGCTGCTTCTGCTGCTGCTGCTGCTGCTGCTGACGACGAAGGTGCTGATGGAAGTGACTTTTTGCATCAACCCACAGATCTCTCAGCCACTTCTGCTAGATATAATGATCTGCGTTTGTGTCTAGACATTGCAGTCTATAGCTTTGCCTAAACTGGCCTATCTTTAGACCTGGGCTGCTTCTGCTGCTGGTAGCCGAGTCGTCTGCTTCTGCTGTTGATCTGCTGCTGCTGTTCTTCCAGTTGCTGCGAAATGGCGGAGATAGCTATAGGCTATAGCCTACGTGCAGCACAATTGAGGTTGGAGGAAAGAGGAATGGAAGCAAATGCTAGGAAGGATTGATAGCCTTAAGTGTATTTACTCGGGACAGGGAGTCACGGGTGTATAGGGTCTACAGGACAATTGAGATGGAAAGAAGGAAAAGCATAGAATATAGAAGATTCGTATTTGTTCTTTCCATCTCGATTTCTGCCGTTTCTTGGATGTCTGATCATGTCTCATATGCAGAGTGAAACCAGTCCAACTTATAAATATCTTCGTCTGTCAAAATGGTCTTTTCTATACAATGATCCAACCAGTTTACTTATTAATAGGCATATATATAGGCCTAGGGCCTAGCATTATTCTGACAGTAGTCCCAAGGGTTTTCTTCTTCTTTTTTTCGCTTTTATATTTATGGTTTCTGAAACAAGATGTTTTGTCAATAATGTTACTGTCACTTTAAGCAATAAAAAAACTGTTTATGGTTATGGTTAAACGACAAAAGTAGTAATAAAGTCAGTTAAAAAATATATCGTCCATAAGCAATAGGGGCCTACATAAACTATGAGAGCCACCATGCAATGCCCATCTCCTCACATGTCATGTCTATAGGCACATGCTAGGCCACAGATACAAAAGTTTCAAGAGTCAAAACGTAGGCCTATATGCATCTTTTATATCTAAACACAACTGCATTGGAACCACTGTCAACTAAAATTTCCATTTTTACAAATTTTTCAGTTCGAGAATTAATTTTCGTTTTTATCCTAATTTTCGTTCAGTGTGCTAATTTCCGTTCTATTTCAGTTTTCGTTCAGAAATTAATTTAAGTTACAGTTATACTTAACTGAAATCAATATTTTGAGTTCTGATTTCACTTAGCATTAACGAAAATATCGCTGATTCTGTCATCATGTGTTAGGCTATAGGAAATGCATTGTTTCATTTCTACATTAATTATTGGGGAGTCCAGAGGATTGAGTTCACTTCCCCATCCTAAATTCGGCCTTGGATACGCATGCCTAATTCAGTTTGAGACATGCTCAAGCACAGGTTTGATGTCATGCAGGAGAGAGAGAGAGAGCAGCAGCAGGCGATGGAGGAGGAGGAGGAATAGGAGGAGAAGGAGAAGCAGAGAGGAGCTGCAGGAGGAGATTTGAGTAAGGTCTTTTAACATAGGCCTATGCGAGACCATCTGAGACCATCGGGCTTCATGGTGGGATGGGTTTACGCAATTAAATATAGAAGACTTTCAGTTGCATATGGGCCTAGGCCTATAACTTGTCTAAATACACTTCTGTATCTATTAGGGTCTACTAACCCTTGTTCCAAAGCGCAGGCATAGGCTTATAATTTCCCACTATTATAGCCTCTGTCTTTTATTCGTAACGTGATTGTTTGTGGAATAATAATAATAACTGTGGTTGATGGAATAGAATTGATGGAATGTTAATCATGTCTGCAATCATGACTACATGCATGTATGTTTGTAGGACGACGGTGTCATCGAGTGGACTTGGAGATGAAGACCCGGAAGGACAAATCAGACACATCAAACACTACCAGGTCTACCGTGGAATGTCACCCACCACATCCAACCGACTCGAGGTATACGTTCAACAGATCAATCATTTAGAAAGACTCGAGATCAGGTTGTTCTAACTTCGCACAATCACTACTTCTAAGAGAATTGGTTTAAGTTAAGCATCATATGGTGAGGGACAAGATGTAGGCTATGTAGGACTATTTATTGTTTAATGGTGTTTTCTTTGAGTTTTCTATATCCATCCTCCATCATCCAGTCCAAGAACTTTTCCCTAGGTCTTCCTCTTCCCCTCTTCCTCTCCATTTTGCCCTCCACAATGTCTCTTTGCAAGGAGTTGCCTCTCACTCTCAGTAGCCTACATGTCCTATCCAGTTCTTCTGCCTTGTTCTAATTGTATTCATCAAGGATCTTTCCTCTTATCATTTCATCATGATAATCTTTCATCATCGTAATCTTAATTTTAAAATTTCTACAGTGTCCAAAAAGGAAGTTGCTGGAACTGCAGCTGTTTATTCACAGAGTGTCAAAATTCAAAGGATCAGCAGACGTACAGGTCTTGATTTATACTTAACTTGCATGGCTTGATGAAATCATGAAAAGTTTAATTAATGAAGTTCTCTGCACTACTGGTTATAGGCTAGGCCTAGCTAGACTGTTCTCTCAATATTCTTGGTAAATTCCCATGCATGATGTGAGGCTATAGTAGAACATGCTTCTAGAGAACCATAGTCGTGATAGTATGTTATTGTGCTTTGGTTGAAACATTAGGCCTATGTATATATTTGTGTGTATATATATATATATATATATATATCACGCAGGTCAACGCTGTAGTCATTTGTGATGCTGATTGCTTTTGTTTTGTCACTTAGTTGCGGCTGAGGGAACTGGAAGATGCTCTGGAACACGAGAGAGAGTCCCGCATCAGAGTAAGTCTGTCATGATCTACAATCTCAGAAATACCGTTTATTAGCAATCTCTAACAAGGTCTTATCTGCAGTTCATGCTCTGTTGCTGCAGTTATCTGATCGATCTGCCAGGAATTGTACACGCGTAGGCCTACACCTGCAGCATAGGTCTTGTAGATACCACCTCGTGTAGGCCTATTTACAAAGTCATGTGAGAGAGCTTCACTGACTTGCTGATGGTATGCTAATCGAGACAAATTACCTGCGGCAGACAGGAGGAGGCTGAGAAAACTCTTTGGCTGCTTATCTTCACCTTGGAGTGACCTCAGTCTCTATTTTTCTGTTTTCCACATTCCAGTACGCTGACGGATCTATCTCCAGTGGGAACCACATGAATACCAACAAATGCCAACAGTTGAACAGACACCACATGCATTCATCCACACACATACTGATCTCTTATTTTATATTTGAATATTGGTATTTGTTTAGCACTTAATTCTGAATTAGTTTTTCTGCAAGCAAATGGAAATCGTAGAGCTTATAAATGATTGCAACTGGATCATCAAGTCTGCCAATTTCACTCGGGTCTTGTTGTGTTTTTTCTTTGCTGTAACAATACACAATACACATTGCTTAAAAGTTTAAAGTGTTTGTAACTTATTGTTGCTGTGTTCACAGCATAATTTGATTCGCATTTTTTTTATTTCACAACGACTCGTCATTTTTTTAACTTTTAACTGAACATTAGTATTTGATCTCGGTTGAAGTTGTTTTAACTTTTGAATAAGGTAAATTACAGCTACAGCAGCAGCAAAAAACAACAATAATGACCATTATAGTTATTACCTCTTATACTACTCCCACTACCCCTACCACCACCGCTAATATTATTATTATTATTATTATTATTATTATTACTACTACTACTACTATTACTCTTGTTATTATTATTATTAAACTCCTTTTTTATATCCTAAGTGAGCAGGCATTTCTTTACAGACGTTTTGAAATTTCTGGCATGCTAACAACTCATTCTTTTGTCCCAAAACTGTCCTTGAACTGAAATTCGGACAGAAGTCAAAGAATGTAATTGAAATTATTTTAAACTGATCAGATTTTTATACTATTTGCAAATTAATGAAAGTTTATTTAATTTTTTAGAGTAATTCATTGATTCGTTTAATTTATAGGCAGAGAAGGAGTTGTCCGAGATATCTTTCTCGTACCAAGAATTGACAGAAAGACTTGATGAAGCCGATGGTCTGTCGTCTGCCCAGGTCTGAACAGAATAATAATTGTCTCTAACCTTCTCTTCTATGCATTAGTTAAATACACAGCACAGCAATGATTCCTATTTGCTTTAATTTTACCGATTTATGTTAGCTCTGCTATTATTCATAAACTTAAAATAAATGAAGGTAGGCTCTCTACTGAAGCATCTTCTTTTTTAAATATGGACTTAGTCTTGAGTGTCACCACAAGACGGGGGGATGGTGGAGTGGGGTGGAGGTTCAGAGGGCAAATGTCCAAGGCCTGGGCCGCCTGGCGACTTTTAGGGGCCCAAGCTAGGAAGCTGTACATAAAAAGTGTATGACTTCTGTCTTTTAAATATAATATTACAGAGAATTAGCCACAAGTAGTTTAAACTTTAGCAACTGAATAAAATCATATTGTACTTATAAATATATAAAATCTTAGGTCGTACCTTCGCTTTTTGCTATTTCAATTTGTTTCTAAAATATTTGTTCTCAGAAAGCCTCAAGATAGTTTTAGGGGCCCTGACTGCTCTGCCTATGGACCAGGAATTTTTCTCCTCTCATCAGCCCTGAGTGTTAGGGTTAATGATGACACGAATCACACAATGATGACGTCATGTTGGTGTCTATTAAATCGTAGAGTGAACTGTCTCGCCGTCGAGAGCAGGAGACGCTGAAGCTGAAGAAAGATCTCGAACTGCTGACCGTACAATTCGAGTCATCCGAGTCGAGCCTTCGAAAACGACACCAAGAAGTTGTTAACGAACTCAACGAACAACTGGAAAGTTCCAACAAGCACAGGGCGAAGTAAGTCAATAAGGATCGAGGAGATAGTTCTAATATTGCTATAACTTTTAATTTATTCTTATTTAGTAACAACAATAATGAACTTTAATGCTGTTACATTTATAGGCACCTTTGAACACTACGTTGGAGATGAAAACCTATAGATAACCTAGTTTTGATCTCTTAGAGTCTGAGAGATCTTTTCTACCTTGGGTGAAAACAATAATAACAATAATAACAATAATAACATTACTATTATCGTTAGTAGTAGTAGTTTTGTTGTTATTATTATTATTGTGATTATTATTATTATTAATAACTTTATTATTATTGTAATAATTACTATTAAACACATTCTATAAGCACTTAAAAATTGTTCTGTTTCCTTGAAGAGGCGCTATATTAATACTTTAATGAAGGAATGAATGAATGAATGAATGAATGAATGAATGAATGAATGAATGAATAAACCCTCTCGTTATAATCCTAATTTATTATGTCAAGATAGCATTAACTAGTTACTGTATTGTACTGTGAATAGACATTTTAAAACAAAATTGCATAAGATAAAAACAAGTGATATAATTAGTTGCACTATTTATGTAGAGACAGTGACACCTCTCAGTTCCTGACAATCTCTGACTCCAAAGTATTCCGCTTAATAGGTTACATTGTTTACTCTTGTGCTGATAAAAGCTCTGACATCAAATTGTGAATGTGGTTTCCAGGAGTGACAAAGAAAAGCAGACACTCCTGATTGAGATCGACAGCATATCATCCGCTCTAGATGGTTCCAACAAAGCCAGGGTCAGCAGATTATAACTTCTACTGTATTTTTATCGCATCTACTTTCCTGTAATTTCTAACAAATTACAAAGTTAGACCCAATATTCTTATTTTGCCACTATTTAAGGAGAGGAAGCAGTTCCTGCAATTCCTTGAGCTGTCCACAAAAAGTCAGCTTAGTAGCCTACTGTTATTAAAGAAGAAGGAACATGCTATCCCTTCACGTAACTACCATAATAGTACTACGAGTAGGTTGATTACTTTTAGTAGGCACATTAATATTCTACTATTACTACAACTTTACTATTATTACTACCACTACTATTATACTACTGCTACTGTTGTGCATAGTTACTTATTTTCCACCTTTATTATTATAATTTTGACAACAGCTGTAATAATTATTATTCCAGGCTCATGCAGAGTCGAGAGTCGATGGTCTGGAGGATCAGCTGAGGCGACTGAAGGCTCAGGTCGATGAGCTGACAAGGGTTAACGGTGACCTCAACAACCTGAAGGCGCGTATAACTCAGGAGAACTTTGAACTCCAGCGTCAGTTGCAGGAGCTGGACAGCAGCAACGGAACCTTGTCGAAGACAAAGGCACAGCTCCAGCTTCAGTTGGATGACACGAAGGCACGACTTGATGAAGAGACAAGGGTAAATAATTATTCATTATACATCATCTTTTAGTAACTAAGTGACAGTTTAATGATTAACCCATTGAACCATGAAGATAACTTGCACCAGTACTTTTAGTGACTAACGAAAATTTTACTCAAAACAAATACAGATACATGTAGCTTATTAATAATTTAAATAATAATAATGGTTATTTTTGTAAAAGAATAATAATGATAGTGATAAATGTAGTAATAAATCATAAGGTGCAGGAGCCTGACTGAGATTTTAAAAACGTGCACTACATGAATCGAAACTTATCATTAAAAGTGAATGCTAAATAAAAAAAAATTCAAGCCATTGTGTGAAAATGGCAGGTGGTAGTATATTTGCGCATTTATCACTGCTAGCTTAACAAATGATCTTTATGTTCAATTTGCTACCTCGGAATCAGAGATACCAAAATGTCTTTGTTGAAGTCATTGCTTGCTGCTGAACTTTCAGCTGTTGTGTTAGGCTACTTATTTCAACATTCACAGCAAAATAACTGCATAAGACTAAATGAATGGCTTTACAGAGTTTCAGCAGAAAATAAAAATTTATCTGAATTCCACGTGAATATTCACGAGTGTGGTTTTTGTCATTTGATAGGAGCGCAATCAATGAATATTGAATTTAAAATTGAACATGAATATTCACGAGTGTGGTTTGTGTCATTTGTTAGGAGCGCAATCAACTGACGATCCAGCTGACCAACCTGCAGGTTGATTTCGACAATCTCAACGCCAGACTGGACGAGGAAGCAGAGACTTCCGCCAGTCTCCGTCTCCAGCTGCAGAAGGCGTTGACCGACTACCAGCAACTGAAGAGTCGCTATGACAAAGACATCATAGCACGCACGGAAGAGCTGGAGGAGATCAGGTGGGAAAGCAGACGCTAATGCACTCACTTGATTACACCGAGCTGTTTGTAGATTTTATTTATAAGCATATAGTTAAGTACTTCGTCTTTACACATTGGTATTTGGGAGAATATAAATTCATGACACATTACTCTTTCCCAACTTCTTTCTGATGCCATAATCAGAATACTTTTCTGCTTTGTAGTAAGTCTGCAGATTTTGTCAATTTCTTGGTAACGATGATTAAAGTAAGAGTTTCAATTTCCGCTAATAATAATAATAATAGTAATAATTACGACAATTTATATGGCGCCGTAACACACCCGTAACACAGTTACAAGGGTGCCTTGGAGTAGGCTAAGAAAATGTCTGGTCTTGGATGAATGTTCTTCCTTCTACTAACATCTTAGATTAAACTTTACAACATACAGCAGATGCAGGAATATTTTGAAGGCTCCATATCAATCGTTTGATCAACTGTTGTTTTTGTAGGCGTAAGTTGACAGCTCGCATTGCTGAGCTCGAAGATACTGCCGAGCAAGCGAGAAACAGAGCGGCCAAGTTGGAGAAGGACAAGTCAAGACTGCAGCTTGAGATTCGAGACCTGACTATTAATCTGGAAGCAGTGAGCTTTAAAGTTCTACAATTAATCATTTCAAAACTCAGGATCATGCGACAAAATACTTTTAGTAAATGTTTCGTTGAATTGTAGAAAACTTCAAATGTAAACTATACAGATAACATGATTTAAAGCAAAATATAAATTACAGTATTTCTTAAGTACCTTGCCAATTATAGCCACAATCAATGTCTGTATAATCTGTTCTAATACAATGACTTCCTTTACTCTCTCTCCCCTCTTTGGTAGCAGATTAATTTGATCTTCAAGCTAGACCACATAACGTCTCATTACCTATTAAAGATGATCATAACTTCATTTCGCCTAATCTTTATAAGCACACGTACTAACACGTAATATTTTATTCTTGCATTGCGTCTGTCTGTGTACATGCCATGGACAATAATATTGCCTTAAGTTGCATCTCTTTCAGCTCAATTACTTCAGATAAACAAATTGATTGATTGATAATAATAGTTTAGAAATGATTGAGTTTCCATGGGTCGTGTTGTAGGCGAATGCCAACCTGAACGAGACGATCAAGAGGTTGAAGCAGATCGAGACTCTGAACGTTGACCTGCAGAAGCGCGTTGAAGAGTTGACCACTGAGCTGCACAACGCAGGAGGAGAGAACCAGAGACTGAACGCCGAACTCGGTCGTCTGCGCGTCACCGTCGCAGAGCTGCAGGAGAGGAGCGACTCGCTCGCCAGGGAAAACAAGCAACTTTCGGGTGAGCAGAACCGAATGAAATCAGTCCTATTGTAACGCAGAGTCAATCCCTGTGTTTGGGGAGATGGTTGATTGGTAATACTTTGGGCACAAAGATCGGAAGGAAGTGGGTTCGATATTCACTAGCACCATAAAGGTTGGCTCTCAGCCTGTGAATCAATAATAAATTAATAATATATGGGCGACTGTAAAATGAGTAATATGACAGATGCAGTTAAATTCGACTCCTCTTTAACCACTGTGTCATAATTATAATCTAAATGTTTGAATTAATAAATTAATAATAAATCAGTACAAATGCTTCTTTCATAACCAGGAGGTTTCTGTAAACCTGTATGTACATACTGGCTGGTTGGTTAGCTCTTCTATTTCTGCCAATTTTACAATTTAATTATATCCATAGTTCAGTGTATGGTTTAACTTTAACATATTGTGAAGATTTGTGCTTGACCATTGTAGAATCTGGCAGCCGAATTCACAATGTTTATTTTGTACGCTTGCGCCTTGCACAAATGCATTGTAGTGTATTTAACTTTACACGTCCACTGTTCTCTTTTTATATCTGCAGATGCTCTACATGAGGCTCAGAGTCAGAACAAGGACCTGAGTCGCCAGGTACAGGAGCTCATCAACATACGACTGCAGCTTCAGAACGAAAGAGACGGTCTGGCCGCCGAGCTGTCTGAGACGAAGGACGCCCTTCGAGATGCCCTCTCTCGACTGGACAGTGCGAACAGCGCCCTTGCACAACTTAGATCTGATCTTGAGCACAGACTGCGTGAGAAAGACGAGGAGATCGAAAACATCCGGTTTGTATATAGTTACATGTATAATTTTGTATATGCAACTAGAAAATAGTTTATTGGCTGATATACATGCAAGTTTTGCCTTCAAGTTAATTTTAAAATAGCTAAGACATTTAACTGATTTATGGCATCTAGGCCCTAGATATGGATTGTAAGGTGTTAAAAAAGTGTAAAAATTTCAAAACTTCCCAAATGTATTGTAGTTGAAAGAAATTAAAAGGATTGAAAGATCTAAGGCGTCCAGTAATTGTATCTGTATACTTTAATTGTTCATAGACAAATTGCAAAGTTTTCCCGTAGGTTAATGTGCTTAAGGAACTTGCTTGCTCCACTTCAAATTCGTAGGCACGTGACCAGCAAATGGCAGAGGACTCTCTTTAAAATAGGCGAGACTTTGGAAACATTTGACTGTTCTTTCCATTGTAGCATCATCATAAGATAATTTTTATTTGAAGCTTAAGGAACCTTTTTATCATCCATACAGATGATATTGATGTTGAAAAATCATTATTAACCAAAGCAGGAACTGAGGTTCATAAGTTTACACTAAATATCTGATTGTTGCTAATTCCAGCAAGAGTAGCCAGCGTGCTATTGACGAGCTTCAGAGAACCATCACCGACATTGAGTCGAAGTACAAGTCGGAGCTGAGCCGTCTGAAGAAGAAGTACGAGACAGAATTGAGGGAATTTGAAATCCAGATCGACACTTTGAACAGAAACAACGGAGAACTTGCTAAAGCCAACAAATCTCTGTCGGTTCACGTGAAGGTAATGTCTTCTCAAACAATGTTTTTGTGCTATTCAAACTGATGAAATCAAATATTACAGACAAACAGCAATGTTCATAGTCAGGTAACAAACACTGTACTTGATAACGTGGATGTTTGAAACATTTTACACAGAATATCATGACAACAATTTCTGGTTGACCTTGGAAATGAATCACATGCAGCAAAAACAACATAAATTGACCAATGTACACATGAAACACAACGTTTTAATAGTGATATTATTTAGTATAAAAAATCTATTAGCTTAGTTTACCTAGGATTACTAATCTTAGTTAGCAGTTTACCTTTACTCGTACCTGTTTCTGCTAAGGAACTCGAAGTGGCTTTGGATGGAGAGCGTCGGGCTACGGAAGATGCTCGTGGCGCAGCTGTCCTGTCCGAGAGAAGACGCATTGCTGTGCAGACTGAGCTTGAAGATGTGCGAGCGCTTCTTGAAACGGTATGAACTCCAGTCCTTTTTACGGCCTGTATTATTTGTTTACCTCACGTCATGAAAGTGGACAGTTAATTCAACACTATCTTTTAGAACATTCTGTTGTAGGAAACTTAAATTGTTTTGGTGAGAATGTTGCTCAGCCAGCAACCATTCTCTGTTATTTGAATCCATTAATCCAAGAGAATGAGAAGAATAGTGTGTGTGCGCGCGTGTGTGTGTATGCATGTGTGTGCATGTGTGTATTAAAAAAAATTCAATCTGCCAGTATAAGCAGATTTTTACATGTTTTGGGTTCATCAATTGACATTGAGTACACAACCATATTCTCCCACCAAAGGACAACTCTCAATTTATTCCACGATCATTATATACAAATATTTACTAGCTTAATCTAAGACTATCGAACTGAAATTTAATTATTCATTATCACTCATGTTAACATTTCTGCGTTATTGTCAGATTGTTTTTCTCAAATAAACGAATATATATGATGAGTAAATATCATGAAAAAATTCGGTTTATATGAATACACAATACATACAACAGAACCTACCATACTGTGGCAAACAACTATAGACTTAAAATATCACATCTTTGGTGAACGCTGAATTTTTCTTCGCAGTCGGAGAGGAATCGAAAGAACGCCGAAAGCGAGTTGCATGAGTCGAGTACTCGCGTCAACGAACTCACGATCAGCATCACGGGTCTGACGGGCGACAAGCGCCGCTTGGAAGCTGACCTCCAGTCTCTGTCGTCGAGCGCTGATGAGGCGTTCAATGGCCGCCGATCAGCGGAAGAGCGTGCCGATCGTCTGCAGCTGGAAGTGAATCGTCTGACCGATGAACTTCACTTGGAACGTGACAACTACAAGAACGCAGAAACTCTGAGGAAGCAGCTCGAAATCGAGATCCGCGAGATCACCGTTCGTCTTGAGGAGGCAGAGGCTTTCGCACAGAAGGAGGGAAAACGACTTGTCGCCAAGCTTCAGGCCAGGGTCTGTGTCTAAAGTTCAGTCGTTTAGTGATTAGATGCTTAGTTCGAAGTGCCTTTTAGTGGTACCTATAGACCACAAAAGTGCTGTCTTTGTTCGTGCAAATTGTGATTGTAACCATGACAATTTCTATAGCATTGTCAGTAGCAAGCTACTTCTTGGGATGCTTTTACAGTGTCAGATATCCATGCAATACCATGAGTTACATGCTATTAAACATTGTTAGACATTTTTATGCAGAATGGTCATGCAGCATTCTGGTTTCATTTTCAAAAACATTTTACTGCAGGAACATCAGCTTTTCAATCATTTCCCCAAAGACTAAATCCTGAAATGGCGTAACGTAATTTAATCGTGAAGCCAAAGCATAGAGTTATTGAAACTACAATTTTTCTGCAAAAAGTACTGGAAACAAAACTCTTCATTTGCATTCTATGGTTGTTGTTCTCATCGTCTGTAGCTTCGTGATGTGGAGGCCGAACTGGATGCAGAGCAACGACGAGGTCGCGACCTCACAGCCGAGAACCGCAAGTTCCAGCGTCTGCTGCAAGAGATTCAAGTGCAGAGCGAAGAGGACCGACGATTGGTCATCGAGTTGACCGACCAGGTCAACACTCTGCACCTCAAGATCAAGGCACTTAGACGCCAACTTGAAGAAGCGGTCAGTTTGCGTCTCCTTTGTGCTCATGTGACATGGCTTATGCTTTTCATCGTATCGCATATATGAGAATTTATAAAGCGCCTCTTACAATACTAGCTATTCAGAGGTGCTCTCAGCGTGACAGCCCCGAGGAAATAAGACTTCAAGCAGCGAAGGGATGAGGATGACACCCCATACATGACATGTCTGAAAACAGATTCTACAAACAAACATCAATGTCATAACAGAAATTTTTCAGTAATTTTTCACTTCTAATAATACTGTATGAATATCACAGCAGTTAAAACATGGCATGTCAATTTTGAGTACTGTTTGAAAGTGTTTAAATAGAATTTAATTGTCATTTCTTTCTTAGTATAAATTCTATGCCGAAGTAGGAGTGAAATAGCAATCTACAGTACTACCGATGATGATTACAATACAACACAATTGTCTGCTGTATTCATACCAACAAAGAATTTTTTATTACGATAACAGGAAGAGGTCGTTACGATCACAATGAACAAGTATCGCAAAGCTCAGTCGCAGGTAGAAGAAGCAGAACGAAGAGCCGATTCAGCCGAGAAAAACATCACCATCATCCGTACTGGGCCAACCGGGCGTAGCAGTCGGTCAATGTCTGTGACCCGAGAATACACCCGAGTTGTGCGCTCTTAAATAATCCGGCAACATGATCGCCAGGTGTCGTATTCATTCATTTATTCAGAGCATTTATATAGCGCCCCTTCAAGAAACTACTCAGAGGCGCTCCCAGCCCAACCACGAACAAAGAGAAAAGACTTGAGAGACTTGTAGGACCCAATTTATATAAAGGTAAAGGGTACCGGTATATATATATAAATACTCTTAAGATAAGGGGGATGTTTGGTGTTAGGATAAGAAAGGAGAGGAATAACGTTTGGTGTAAAGATAGGGTGATCACTTGGTTTTAAAATTTAAGTATGGAAAAATATAGTTTTTTTTCAACTAAAGCCCTTCTATTAATTGTAAAGAACAAGAATAATAGATAGAGGACTTTAATATACTCTTAAACTGAAAACAGAGCAGCACAGTTCATTTGAGTATGCCTCTGTGTACTCATAAGCTCAACTCACAGCAGAGCTGCACAGCTCATTCAAGTATGCCTCTATGTACTCATAAACTCAACTCACAACAGAGCTGCACAGCTCATTCAAGTATGCCTCTATGTACTCATAAACTCAACTCACAACAGAGCAGCACAGTTCATTCGAGTATGCCTCTATGTACTCATAAACTCAACTCACAACAGAGCTGCACAGCTCATTCGAGTATGCCTCTATGTACTCATGAATGTTTCTCTGTTTTAGAAAGTGAACGCGATTCTAGCGATCAATCGAATGTGGCAACTTCTCTATAAACAACAGTTTACGAACTCTATTTATAACATCCTGAGCAAGTGATAGTTTTAACTAGTTGACCAACAACTGCTTGTTATAGATTTCTAGAACTTATTTAAAAACTGTTTATTTTCTTCTAACACGAAAAACCTGCTAAACAAAGAAAACTATTTTGTAAATTATTGAATAAAAACGGTTAGCTTTCATTGTAGCGCAGCAACTGAAGTTAGTAATGATAACGCGTGATTATAGAACAGGAGTGATAGTGAACTACAGATGTTTAGAACTGTCTAGTTATTTCTCAGGCTCAACGCAAGTTATGCCCTGTTGAATGATGGCATTGTACACTCCAAACGAAGACAATAAATGAAATTGAAATATTTCACAAGCTTGTCTGGTGTAACCAATTTCTTTGAAGTGTTCTATATCAGACCAGTTGTGTTCAAGGGTATTCCAATTTCATACTAGACAGGCGTCTCCTGGTATGTTCAGCGTCATCTTGGGCATTCTAGGTTTGACCACAGCCAACAAATTGTTTTCTGGGATATGCGAGGTGCATTAGTACTGCAGTTCAGAAAGTTTTTTTCTTGGGTGTTGCAAGTTCTCTTTAGTCAACCAGTTACTTTTCTGTTTTGTGGAAAAACTGCTGCTTTCTTTACCCTTTGAGGTCCATGCCAATGTATTGTATTCACCAGGTTTGTTTTTTATGTGGCATATTATCTGAATTATATCAAGTGTTAGAAAATAAAAGTTTTGGTTTCATGTGTCATTAGACCGTAGACTGTATATTTATTAGACATTGACCTAAGCTAGAGACCTTCTTTTATTTATTGGTTAACTTTTCCCCATTCTCCTTTGTCTATAATAACCCTCTGTTATCAAGATCTGCTTTTGTTTGACAACTATGCAAGATGTAAATAGAATTTGCATGTTAGGCTGTTGCGGGAAATGTTAGCAGCAATTGTTTTAGTTACTCATTTATCAGAATTTCTGAAGCTTTATTAAAGTTTGTTGAGCTGTGAATCTTGACTATTGCTATTTCGAACAGTTTAGATATAAAAAAAACCCAGACAGCCATCCCATCTGAATTAGAAGGTCGGGCTCCAATTTTGCTCTAAACAGAAGTTCAACAAACGTAGAAAATGATGAGCTGATGAAAGATTGTCAGGCTGAGAAAACCAAGCGAGGAGGAGAGGGGGAATTACGTTTCAGTCTCTTTGGCTCAGGATGCGTCTATTCTTGAGAAGCAACCAGCCGCCTGACTCCAGATGTGTACAAATATCACAGCTTGCCATTCCCTTGCCTTATTTCGAACAGATGTCTAGCATTGGGGTCCTTGGGGATGTAAGGCACAAAAACCCCACTAAAAGACACAACACCCCCCCCTCTCTCTCTCTCTCTCTCCCTCCCTCTCTCCCTCCCTCCCTCCCTCTCTCTCTCTCTCTCTCTCTCTCTCTCTCTCTCTTTCTCTCTCACACACACACACACACACACTTACAGACAAACAGATGACGAACATAAAAAACTTCAGAAAACAGAAAGAAATACAAACTGCAGACAGACAGAGATGCAGCAGTTGAACACTAGTCATGCACACAGTTTAGGTTGACCAGTGCACTGTTTATCTACCTGTCAGAATGATGTCTCTCAGTCCTACGTTATACTGTGTCATCCAATTAGCCTTGATCCTAATTCATTGCTGCTGCTGGGCTGGTACTGCTACCATTTCCTAAGTTCCCAAGAAAACATGTTTTGTGAGCACAAGTCTTGTAAAACTAACAACTGCTAAATAGAAAAACACTATTTTCACCATCATTATAATGCTTTGTCATTGTCGTCGTCATAGTCCTCCTCCTCCTCATCTCCAGTTTCTCAGCCAGCAGTCGGCAGTGATAAGTTTCTTTCCAGCTATTCTCATGCTTAACCAGAATACTTCAAAGTGATGGCAATGCACAGTAAGAGTACGGTTGTTCATCGTCCCACAATTGTGAGCTGTTCTGTATCTGGTTGTCAGCTGGCCTAATTTCCATGCAACCAATTTGAGTCATTGTCGAAATATTTGATGCTCTTCATTTGATAGCACAAGGTCCCTGGGATACTTCATACTTCTTAATCTCTAAAATTTTCTTTCCATCTGCTTTTGTAATTAATCTCTTTAGCAGATACTAATTCTAATAAACCATCGCTTAATTTTTCATTTAATTATAAATCTGAAAATCCAATGCAGCCTCTCTAGTTGAACGCTTTCAACGTTCGCTAAGCATCGTACCTAGAATGTCAAGTTCATCTACTTTCAGATGGAGACTGCAGAGAGGACTTAATGAACGACATTGACATAATTTCTATGACTTATACGAATCAACTCAAGGCCTTAACATGGTATTGCAGAAATGTATATTTCTGCAAATATAGACCTGACATCAAGATACCAACTCATGCCAGATTGTATTGGAATCCGTGATTAACTTGGTTATGTGGCGCACAAGCCTCACTAATCTTTCAGATTTTGACAGGGCCCCTCCGACAGCTAACAATTTCTGACTGGGTCATCAGCCAAAGTTCCATTGATTCCTTGTTGTGCATTATGACAACGATGCAACAGAAGACATTAGATTAATACCGGTTGACTAAGTTGGCATAAAACCATTTCATGTAAACTGCTGCCCTTCAGTATCGGAACAGTTGAGTCTGTTCTTACCTTCTTACCATACGTTATAGACAGCAATGGTGACCGGGAATTGTTTTGTAGATCAACTTGATTTAAAAGTTCAGTGTACAGTTATTCTCAATGTTTTAATAATAACGTAACAAGAAAGTGGGACAGACATTGTAAATCTATCCAGATCAATCTGGAAATCAAACTCAGCGAGAAACACTCAAATCCTAACAATGAATGTTACTCAATGTCAATATACGTTATGAATTAACTCCATCAGATTTGGCACATGTTGACGAAACAACTCCTTGACAACAACTACTGTCAGTGCTACATCTTCAGATTAATAATTTATCAAATATTAAACACTAGCGCCTACCTAAATGTTAAAAACCTGTGGTTTAGCAGCTTCTCTGTAGCTGAAAAAATAATTAACTTGATATTATAATCACAAAATAATCAGTCATGGTTTTGCAAAAAGTAGCAATGAAAACACTGGACAGATTAACCATAAATTTTACGCCTTATCATCTTATCACGCAAAAATGAATTTGTTAATAAAACAATGGACATTTAATCAAATTTAACATGCATGATATTGTAATGTTATAAACTTTCAAACAATTTCGTCACAGCCAGCTGAAGACAATTTTCAAGTCAGCTTTAAGTCAACGTGAGGCTAAAAGGTCCTTTGCAAATCGTTAGAAACATACCAGTACGTAAAATGTACATTAAATCAGTTCACAGTGAGCAATAGAGCAGGCAGAGTTAGACTTGAGGTTTCAATCAGCAGCTATAATCCTTCACAGTCACTTAATTTCTGTATATCTACTAGATTCATATAAATTAAGATTACAAAGTTCTACTTGGAAGAAATTTAATACAAATTTAAAATGCAAATTGCATGAGCACAGAGTTGTCAAATTTTACATCACATCAATTCTTGCCATCTTCTTTTTAAAATTCTACGGAAAACTCTACAACATTGATAGGACCCGAGACATCATCCAAGTCATAACAGAAACAATCTTTTTCATCGCCATACAGAAAGGCTGAAACAAGTCGAGTCCTGTAGGTGGGTACGCCTGTGCAAGCAGATCCATGCAAATCCTACATTAATATTTATATTGCTTATTTTAAAAAGTTAGTTACAGTTACATAGCAACTGAAGCTGCAAATGGAAAAATCACTCAAAGGTATTTTTAGATTTCTTCTTCAGAAACATGCTGTCATACTAAACACAAGACATACAATTCAATTCTTTTAGAGTAAGGCAAACATCGAAACACGCTGTTAAAGAAAAGGTAACATGTTGAAAAATCAAGACCTCACAACCGCCTGAATCCACTTCAAAGTCACCAAATCCTTAAAAAACTGTCTAACTCTCTCTACTATAAACAGTTCTTTTACAAGGCCAACTAAATTCCATTGTCCAACCTTGTGACTTTGCACTGTGGATCTATCAGGTATACACAGTACACACATAAGCAATTAAACACGTACAAGAACATCTACAGTCAAACTCTTTAGAATACGCAAACTTGCACTGTCTACCGCTAAGACTATGCAATCTGCAACAAAATAAGCAAATACGTATACATAGCACCTTCTCAATAAACCTTTCAAATGTTCATTTCTCATTTACAGTGTTCTGCTTAGCTTCTGAAGTCACCAACATTGCAATCATTGCTCACGAGCGGATCTCGAAAATTTTCTAAAACGTTTCGAAATCCGAGATCCCAAAATTTGATGACAATCCAACTAATGACCAAAATTTCACACAAGACCACTGTCACACTTTTTCATGTGCTCATTTTATACATGTATAGACAACACAAAAGAAGACAATAACACAATGTAGCTCACTAAAAATAGCAATTTTCATGAAAGAAAGTCTGTATATGAAAACTTTTTAGACAACCTGTAATTATTTGAGAATAGCATTAAAGTTTGACCAAAACTCATATCAAGAAAACTCTTTGCAGTGTGGAAAAGAAAAAAAAAGAAAACTCTTTGTTGTGTAGAAATGAAAACTCTTTGTTATGTAGAAAAGAAAAATAAATAACTCAGGCCAAACATACAACTGCTGCTAAAAGAAGATTCGCAATGACCATGTGGCACACAAATCTATTAACCGACTTCAGTTTGAGGTTTGTAAAATAAACGCGTGATGAGAACACAGATCAACACAGACTCCACATCATCAGGACATAATTCACATCATCCGGACATAACGTCACTAAAAAACTGTAATATAGATTTAACTGAACAAACTCCCAGCGTTTTAAATCTTTACATTTTACAACTCGACAACTCAGTATCTTTTTAAAATTAATATACTATCACTACCATTATTAATTTGAAGGACTTACTGCTAACCTCAATGAAAAACTTCACAGCAGACAAAGGTCGCAGGACACAATGAAAAACTATGAACATCTCTTCTAAACAAAACAACTCCACACTCGCTTAGACAGCAGGTATATATGTTCATTTAACCCTTTGATGACGACGAAAGTGAACGAAAATGTATTGGAGACTAATGTAGTACATCGCTAAAGAGTTAAATGATTTCAACAGCAATTAGTAAGCAATCCATGATCTGTAACACAAAGTACACACGCAAGGTATATAAAAACGCATGTACAAATAAATATATACACACATTCATGCACCTATGTATGTGCTTATTTGCGTAACATCATAATCATTATAAAATATGTGTAATAGTGTATGTGTAATTAACAAACCATACGTACAAACATAAACAGATAAACATAATTTTTTTCATCAAAGTACACATAGAAAATCCAATGAATTTCTGGATGATGTTGCTCAATCACATCAATCACATAAATTTATATAGCGCCTCTTCAAGATCTCTACTCAGAGGCTCATGTACAGTATGCTTACATATAAGTAAATATATATAGTTATATATATTTACTTACATGTATATATAATTATACATATATAAATTTTATATATACTTATTTAAATGATTTTCATCAAAATTGCAACTTAACATTATATATATTTATATCATATATAAGCATTTATAAAATTATGTTTATACACAGATGAATATATATATGAAATATACACGGTGATTCATAAAAAAACGTTACCCTACTTAAGTCAGCATAAGTCAAGTCAATGACGATCAAATTTAATAAAATTTCAGAAGAATGAAGCCTGATGATCTAGCCAATTGCTATATAAATTATGTCACATTCAGAGCTATAATGACGTAACGCGGATGACGAAACTAATGACGTCACGATTATCTCGAGAAACAAGCAAGAATCCAGCGTTCCTGTCAGTCACTCAGGTTGTATCATGCAAACTTGGTCAATTTCATCTGGTTTAGCCTCCAGGTGAGAAATTGTTTACTGTGGCATCACCCAGTAGCAATCAGAATGTTTACAATCACGCATCTGCCGGTATACAGAAGAGGGACGTTTTAGCAAATCGTCTAATGCGGAATCGACCAACTTTCAGCAAATCCCTTATGGCATCGGTCGGGTCTCTGCACTTGGTCGTACGAACATATTCATTTCGCCGAACCAGATGTTGAGGTCAATGTACAATATTACAGAAATGTTCCACTAACATAAGGTCCTTTGCCAGGCATTCGTGCACGACATTACGGAATAAGCTTATTTCATCGTCCATCATAATAGCGCTCGTGCGCACAGAGCTCGAGAGTCGAGAGACCGTTGCGTAATGGAAACTGAAACCCCTGAATTCATCCCGTCTACTTTGTGGCCACCCAACAGTCTTGATTTAAATCCAGTAGACTAAAGGATATGTAGTGTCATGCAAAAATGTCTACAGAATTCGAATATGTGATGTCAACGAGTTGTGGAGGCATCGGACACAATGAGCTCATCATTGAAGAATCAGCCAAGAAATGGCGTACGCGTCTTCGCGCATGCGTATCTGCCAAAGGAGGAAATTTCGAAAAATAAATTTTAACTTCCATAATGTTCAGAAATGAATCCTCTATCTTCACCTAAAATTTCGTTGGCATAACCCGATGTTTGGCGGAGTTACAGTAAAATATCTAGGGTAACTTTTTTTATGAATCACCGTGTATATTAAAAATACATGAAACCAGCAACTCACCCATGTGGTGTGAATGATACGGCATCTACAGCAATTAACTGAAACACATTCATCAACCGGGAATTAGATCTCACTAAGACGACAGGAGAAGTGATCAGAAGCAGCACAGGGGCCGTAAAGTTCTCCATAAAAAGTCATATTACACAGAGGCACAACGGATGAAGTCACATCAGATTCACGCAGCGGAATCCGTTCAGACACTTCAGCGTAATCGCCGCACAGCTTCAGTCTTTCATCTTTCATACATCGTTTTAAGAGCACATATTATGTAGTGTACACTGTACACGCGTCTTCAAACGGAGACACGTAGTCAGTTGAAAGTCTTTGCAAAGGCAGTTCTAAGACACACACGCACACGCAATCGAGAGCAGAAATGACTTGACATTGTTGAGTGGTTGATGAACTGTAGCGAATTCAGGGTAAAGACAATAATTGTAGAGCGAATTTTCATGGAGTGGAATAATATCACTCCAGACGACGTTTCAAAGCATCAGAGCCATCCACCGGTTAACTTGTGGAATTGCTCCTCGTTCAACGCCTGATTCTTATCGCCCGATCTCATCGAAAGGAAGATGTAGCCACCGATGAACTCGTGTATGACCTTACAGTCAGCGGTCAGGCACTGAAAAGCAACTCGCTCCTCTTCAAATTCAACCTGCAAACAACAACAAACACAAATACAATTTAAATATTATATGCAATGATGCAATACTTATAAATGAATTAAAAGTAACATCAAACAACATCAAGCTTTAAACTTAGTGAGCTAATTTCACTGGAAACTAGTAATTCATTCATTCATTCATTTCAGACATTTATATAGCACCTCTTCAAGAGTATCTACTCAGAAGCGCTCCCGACCCAACCACGGCAAAAGCGAACAGTCTTAAGATAATGTAATGATACTGTCCAACAGCAAAAACTCCTGATCAGTGATCACGTTACAATGCAGACCACTGTTAACGCCTTAACGACGAGCAATTGAGCAAAATGAGCATGCACTAAAAGTGACTGAGACAACAATGCATCTTGCAGTCAGAGTGTCAATGTTTTCCACAAGATTTGTTACAATACAAACACGCTGATTTAAAATCGAAAGAAGTGAACACTACCATCAGCTATTGTTGACAACTTGCATGATTGAATTGTATTGTATTTGAGCATATGCAAAATGCCTCAAGTAGGATGAACCATTCAGAAGCACTCTTAGTGTACAAGGCACCATGAGAATATGCAATTTTTGAGAAAAGCAAAGGAAGAAGACAGACTGCCAGAAAGAACTTGCCATGGAATGCGTTTGCTGTACCAGAGTGTTCAACCTTTTAATGCTGGAGGGTATAGGATTTCCCATACCATTTACTACCATCACAGCATTAAAGAGTTAATCGTAGAACGAACAGAATAAATGTATGTGCATGCATTCTTACGGTGAGCGATTTTAGATAGAGACTAGAAGATTCTAAAAGCAAAGTTCAGTGACAGTTGAGAAATAGATATAAACCAAAATCTGCGTTTGTTTGCTCAGAAGGAGACTCGTAGCACCAGCATAAACATGACTTAGACAACAATTTCTACCAGATGACAGTCTTTAACCCTTTGATGCCGGAGGGTATAGGATTTCCCATACCATTTTCTACCATCTCGGCATTAAAGAATTAACCAGACTACAGAGAGAGCTACGAAACAACAACGTACGTTGACTTGTTTGATGTCCCAGTTCACGCTCCACGTCTTCATGCTCTGGAAGCGCCATGTCTTCAGAGTGTCTCCTTTCATAAGATCCATTCGAACCATTCTGTTCGATGCGATCGCAAGAAGTTCCTTGGACAAAAAAGATACATCGTCTTAAAACAGAAACTCACATGCAATAGAGTATAAGGTCACGAGATAGTGAAAAACAGAGGCAGCAAAAATCAAGAAATAGGACACACGCAGAAGCATGCATATACACACATATACATGCATATATAATGGCAAAGTTCTAACATCCCCAAAATCCAAGCAATTAAACTTAAATGAAATATAGATATAGATTTGGAAAAAAGATCACCAAGAGCACTGCTATAAAGTTAGATTTAAAATAGGTGTACCAGACTTCAAAAGAATTGTATATCACACCTCAACTACAAGCTTTGTAAAGACTCACAAGGTGTGATCTAAGGTAAGCATTCAATTACATTGAAAAGGTAATTTCTATGTCTCAAAACATCATATTGGCATAAAGAAAAGATAGCAAAAGTAAAATTAACACTTTCGAGGTTGTTGCTGACAAAGGTCAACATTATGGGTAAAGGTTGGTTGTTGATAGAAATTGACATCTAGGAGTACATGGTTGCAATCACTGCTGAATGCCGACAGAAGTGTGGGTACTCCTTTAGAAAGCCTCTCTAAGGTAAACCTACTTACTAAAATTTTAGGAATACTGTACATTTTCTTCCATTGCCTTAGTTGCAGTGGCATGGATTCACAGAACAGGAAATTGAGTGAGAAAGCGTTTAATTTACCTCTTTCTTTGAGCTTTTCATCTTTATAATGAAGTAAGTAAGACCATATTCAGGTAACGACTGCCACGCTTTGATGAACGTCATCTTTGCCTCCATGAGGTTCATTCCCTGAACGTTTCCTTGTGCCTCAAGAATACGCTTTACTACCTTTTAAGCAAAACACATCAATTCAGATCATTATAAAAATCACACAAATACATACAAGTCATGTATGTATAATGCATTGCATATATACTTATGTGTTAAATTGTATGTATATAATATATATATTCGAAGCAGTGTCCGTGCTCCACTCAGGAGCGCCTCTGAGTAGAAATTCTTGAAGGGGTGCTATAGCATATGCTCATACATACACATACACACAATGTCACACATGCACATTTAAGATCTGCTTAACTATTTCAAGTTTATCAATTATATTTATCCAAGTCTATTTATGCTGAGAGTTTTGCCAGGAGTGTATAGAGGCAAAGCTCAAAGTCAGAAATCTTCAAGGAAAGCGGATTTCGGACCAATGTTGATGACAATCCGCTACCTGACTTCCCCATTTTAGCGACATAACAAAAAATAACAGTATTTCTGTAAGGGTTATGCATAAAACACCTTTAATTAAAGAAGATAACACATAAATAAACAACTAGCGCAAAAGAAAAAGGTATCAAATTAAAGAATTTCCAATAACAGGTATTTGTATGTGCACTTGTTATAGCGCCTCTTCAAGCTCTATCTACTCAGAGGCAACGACGCCACCACTACACCACCGCGCTCCACATGGTAGTTCCATGTCTTTGGAACTGAGAGAGATTCAGCTACAGGTAGAATATCATACGATAAAAGTAAAGCTGCACTGCAAGCAACGAGTAAACAGAAACAAGGTGTCAGGGATAACATGACGTGGCTCACCAATCTTGGACTTTTCATTTTATTGAGGAAACGAGGAGCGACATAGTTTTCCGGATCGAACTGAAGGTCAGCCGACGATGATGACGTCGTTGTTGTGGGAGATGAAACCGGATGCTGCATGCTGAGAAATGAAAGCAACGACTTGACCTCCGTTTCGTATGAACTGTCTGCCATCGTCCGACCTTTTGAAGCCAAACGAAACGCAGCCATCCACCGACAGTACTGCTCCTCCTACATGCGGAACAAACCAAACATCAGACAATCAAACACCGACAGTACTGCTCCTCCTACATTGCACAACAAACCAAACATCAGACAATCAAACAACAATGACTGATAATGCTATTGTCTTTCAGTACTGCATCTTCTAATCAGATCCTAGAGCACTGCAAAACCATAAATTCATTATCAAGTCAAATAATCTCAAATGGCTCTGCGCAGACATCTTGAAGGTTTCCTATATAAATTTACGCTCCAAATATAGGAATAAGTCCGAAATAAGGCTGACTACGACAGTTCAAAATCCTTTATGCATCAGCAAAAAGCACTTAAGAACAAACAGCGTCTTCATGAGAAATAGGAAAGGCGACATTATCAGGGAGGGAATTGATGGAACAATGGTTACAATCTGGCATGAAGAGCAAAATGCCAAGCAGAAAGTGGGATCAACACCCACTACTTGCAGACCTGTTAGCTGGAAAATGAGCAGCAGGACAGATGGGCATATCGCCCACTGGTTACAGTTGTAACATGCTATCTTACTGTGGCATGTGAGCTAGAACTAATAAACACCATTATTAATCTTATTGATATTCTCACCACCACCATCTTCCATTAAATAAAATATATTTATTAATCATGAAATTCAAATCACGGAGAATTTGCGATTAGCATGCTCACATCCCTGAAATATTTCTTTCGTGTGCACCTTACTAAAAGAAAATTTCCATGGGGTCAGTGATACCAAACATTGTTCAGATAAATTGCTGGAAACGAATTACTTACGGTGTCTTGTCGAATCCACATTTCACTCATTCCACCGCCATCTTGTGTTGGAGCAAACAGTTTTATGTTAAACTTCTGAGTTGCTAAATTAACATCTGACGTCACTTCACAACCTGCACATAAAAATATCTTACTATCAGATTTCAAACCTCAGAAAGTTAACCAAACAAAAAAAGAGCAGAGGACAATCACCAAATCATCCTTTAACTAAACTGTTCAAGTTGCAGAATAACACATCAATTCTCACTCGTATTTTTAAATTTACAGTGTAATCTGTTCCACACTTGCCACTTATTGAATACGTTGTACCGTAATGTACCCTGATAAAAGTGCTGGAGAACAATAACAGATGCATAGTCTATTAGTCTGTCACTTACTGTGTAAGCTCAACAAAAACAAATGCAGGAGAGTAAGAACAAACCGCACAGTGTTTGAGCCAGTCAAATTTCAGCCCCAAAATAGTCATTTAGATTACTTCAAATAAAAGGTCAACACAGACATGGAAGTAAAGTGCCACTGGTCTATAGATCAAGCGCTAGTTCTCTGTCCATAACTTACGCAACTTTTCAGAGGTTTGAACTTTTGACAGCCGGAAAGTAATTACGATCATGCACATTACAATATGTTAGTGACTGCTGTTCAAAGAGGTGCTCATAAGACTTGCCTCTAAGACTGAACTTGAGAAGCGGAGTCTGTTCAACATCTTCCGCTGTCTTGAACATCGACAAATGTGTTTCTTTGAAGACAAAGTAATATCGTTTGAAACTTTTAAATGTGAACTTCTTTGGCCTGTATAATAAGAGAAAAACAGATTCACTTGCAACTCAGTTAGACAAGGGTTAATTCGTATCAAATCAAACCTACATTTACAGATAAATTGGCATTTACACAAATAATACACAAACACTTGGTACCAAACCTCTTGCTATTAGACACCCCAGCCAGCATTCTGATTTTCCTCAATCACTGCATCAATAATTCTACCTACCACACATCCATTTGTCCTTCATCTCTCCTTCATTTATCAATCCACCGGTTCTACCCATATCCACTACAGTCAACCACTAAATCCCACACTTACTCTCTATCTCCATTCATCTCTTGATGCTACAAATGCATCCCTTCTTTTCAGCTCATCCTAAGGGATACCTTTTTAGACCTTTCAGATATATGTATAGGCCTACATTACTATATATGTGCTGCCATCACGTGATGCATATGGAGGAGCTACAAAAATAATTGTTTTCATACAGTATTCCCACAACGTTCAGCCAGCAAACTGGACGTGCCCATCGAGCGACGAGACCCGTTTTCTGAGCGTGGACGACGACTGTCAATATTGACTCAGCATTTATTTATGCGACCAAAATAATTGCCACGCAGCAGAAATGCAGACCATCCCATGATCAGCGCACATTAGAAAATGACAATGCGAGGAGAAAACCCCTGAGACAATTCGTTTCTCAACACCGTGGACCATGACACGTCACCATGCACACACGTCACCATGCACACACGTCACCATGCACACACGTCACCATGCACACACGTCACCATGCACACACGATCGTAAACAAGATGGAAGGAAACAAAGTTTCAACAAACAACAATTTCTGTGACAGAAAATTTATATTTTACAATCTATCGCTTGATAGTTTCAACAACCATTTCTGGCTGATTCTGTGAGTTTTAGTTTTTATTTTGTCATCGTTTTTCTGTAGATTTTTTTCATTAGTTGTACTTTCAGTTAACCTTGAGATCTCGTCAAGAAATGTTTTCATTATAATTCTTGCTAAAGAAAACAGCACTACAAGGACCCAACATCTGCAGTTGCCTCTCCATAATCCATACCATACGACAAATACGATGAGTCATCTAGACTCACTTGAAAAACCGAAGGTAGTCGCGTAATTCAGGTGTGTGGGTGATGTCATTTGTGCCAGACAGCGTTGAGCCTTCGAGGGTCACCTGAAGGTCAGTGAGCGCGGCATCCACTTCGTCGTCTGCTTGGTTCGATCCATCGAAATCTGGCTGCGGCATTGTACTCTGCTGCTGGATCTGGAGCTGATGAATGCAAATCAAACCAATCCCCAACTATCAAGTCACCATGTTTTTTAGATATGTGGTTTTTACACAAACTACGGGAGAAACGAGAAACAACTTCTTGAAAGACATTTTACAATATACACAGCGATCTGCGGCTTGGCTCCCCAGGACTTGGTGCCTCGGAACTTGGAACCCCTGGGACTTGGCTCCCCAGGACATGGCTTCCCTGGGACTTGGCTCCCCTGGGATTTGGCTCCCCTGGAATTTGGCTCCCCGGAACTCGGCTCCCTTGGGACTTGGCTTCCATGGGACTTGGCTCCCCAAAACTTGGCTCCCTTGGACTTGGCTCCCCAGAACTTGGCTTCCCTGGGACTTGGCTTTCCTGGGACTTGGCTCCCCGGAACTTGGCTTCCCTGGGACTTGGCTCTCATGGGACTTGGTTCTCCTGTGACCAATTTTTCATCGATCACTTGTTGAGAGAAGAAGAGCCTACAACCATCTTGAACATGTACCTCAACATTGACTGCTGGTTCTAGGCTTCATTGCCGTTGACAGAAGGTGGTCTAGGAGTTTGTCGTGCATCTATGCTGACACTCTCTCTGCTTTCATGGCTTCTGCTGGTAGAACAATTGATATAAAGTGAGCTGCAGTCAGTCTATCTGGGTTATAGCAAAGGAATGGATAAGGGTGGCAGCAGCATTAGGAGTGAGAGAGCGTGAGACGACCCATAACTGTGTCACAGTTTCAGAGACGCTATATAGGTATTAGAAATAATAAATACATCACATCACATTTGCATATGTATTACACCCATATTTATATGTATTTCATACTGCTAACAGCAGCACCCACTGTTGTGGCATACTGCCTAGTGCCTCTAACAATCATTCTGGCTTCACATCTATACATAACTATACAAGCACACATCATATAAGTTATATGGTGGCTATTTTGTGTATACATGTGAACCTGGAACATGGAGAGAGAGCGAGCTTGTCGCCAGATCACATCTGGAAGACACAGAAAGGTCCCTTCGTTTGAACAGATATATATATATATATATATATATATCATTCATTCATTCGTACATTCATTCACAAGTTGAAAAACCCATTCATCAACTCTCAGTTCACCAACTGTCAACTGCTAAAGTTACCAATTTAAAGCTATATACTGAAGGAACTAATTAACTAATCATACATCAAAGGACAGAGCAAAAACAGTTCCCATATTTGTAAGAACAGATGTGTCCCTCAGAAATGATCTTTTTCTCTTCCCCAACAGCTCAGGCTTTAGAAAGAAACTTAGTGGCACAACAGTTATTGGCAAGACATAGAAGATGTATACCTAAATTTTTGTTTTTCGATTTCTTTGGATAACCCAGCAATCATTATAAATCAACAAGAATTTCCAAATGAGATTGTTAGATGAGACAGGAAGAATGACTTCCACTGATTGAGAAAAATTTCAATCAACCACTCAGGAAATAGGATAGAAAAACATCACAGAGCGCTAAACACAACACACACACACACACACACACATGCATACAAAACACATGCATACACAAACACACAAACACATTCAAAACACATAAGAAGATAGTGTTGGTCAACCAACAACAAAGACAGGCAGACAGGCATAATACACAAAACACAGACAGATATTATCAATCACACATAGAAATCTTAATAGACAGAAGAAGAAAGACACATAAACAAAGCCAAGGACAGCTGTATATCAACAAAGTGAACAACAGGTCGAACTGAAACTAACTGACATTCGAAAGAAAGAAATGAGTCTGGTTTCATTAAGTAAGAAAGAGTTGAGTTCTCAAGGAGTTAGATATATCAAAAGCAACTTCAAAAAGGAAACCAATCAAACACTACTATAGGCGACTAGGATGCTGGCAACTAACAGCAGAACTTGCAAGAATGACATTTATTTATGACCGGTAGTAGAGAGCCAGCCCTAGAACACAGATAATTCCCAACAGCAAAGCACAGACCAGGCACTCGGCAATCTCCTAGACTCCCCCTTTGCCGCTCTACAAGCTCTGTTTATCTCCTGGTTTACGGACCACTCAAGAGAAAAATATCCAAGCACAGAAGAGCCGGGTCAAAATGTCTGCCGATCTGAGAAATGGATGAAGGCTGCCTTCTCCATAGTTGAAGAAAAACAAAGCATTATAATATGCCAGCCGAGTCTGCAAAGTCATTTACAAAATGTTGCCGGTTCTGAGCAATATCACACAACCAAGTGAACAAACTCCTCAACTCTGTAGGAAGGACGGCACTTGCCTCAACTACTCTGGTCTGCACTAAACCGATTTCCAAGGGATCTTCGTTGCTGCTGTGCACATAAACTCATTAAATAGAAACACGCAACTGATGGCACTGATGATCATTCATACAGCTGTAGAGCAGTGCCTACTATGTCAACTGTTCAGTGGCTCTTTACTTTATTGATGGTAATGCTTGAAAATTGCTCGATACAAATTGCATAAGTTAGACGAGCCAAACTGAGAGTCATTCAAAAGCCCCCCCGGCCCCTGTTGTGTCCTCGCTATCATTATCATCGTCTGCTCCTGATGCTAGCCATTTGGTAGAAGTAATTGCACACAAATTATCTCCATTCTTGGCCATTTGTCTGTTTGTCAAGTCCAGCGCTGCTACTCTTGTGTTTAGTCCAAGTCTCATTATGGCTTCATCCACACTGTTTATCCAGCATCATCCCAGTCTTCATTTGTTTCTCTTTCTGTCATAGCTCACGCAAACATTGCATTCTGTGAGATTCAATCAACTGACATTCTTCCCAAATGGTTAAACCATCTGAGTCTTTGCCGCATGACTTTGTTCGGCAAGATTGATTGGATATAGATAGAAGCTGTTTTATGTCGTCATTTCTAATATCCATAATTTGTGCTACACTTTCTGTCACTTATCACAGCTGATAATCTTCTATACGTCTCTCACACATGTTTGATCACTCTTTCTGGTCTTCTTGTGCTTACTCTTTATTCTTATCATAACCAATGTCATGCATAAATGCATAAAAACTCATGAACCAGCTTCAAGATGGCTAATAATAATACGGTAATAATTTATGTGAAATTGTTTCTCCCATGTTTCTCAGCTCTGTTTATTGTTCTTACACCTGACATTCACCCAACTCAGATTGCAGCATAACTCCAGAAGAGTCCAGATGCCAGTCATCATTCATTCATTCATTCATTCATTCATTCATTCATTCATTCATTCATCCATATTAGAAAAAATTATATAATGCCCCTTCAATAAACTACTTGGCAAAAAACTAACAGTATTAAGGTGAGAAAAGCATAGAAAGGGTCCTGGGAAAGAGGCAAACTTCGTTATTGTTTACAAACTGAAGCACCACCTATCATCACCAATCGTAAGCAAACAAAATTGACACATTGCTTTTGCATCATGGAATCAGTTCATGAGCTTTTATGCATTGCATAAAATACGCATAAAGAGCAAATGCAAGAGTATCATAGAAACTGATCAGACTGCTTCAAATCAGCACAATGCACATTATGAACTAATGCTTATAAAATCAAACTTGCGTTACATTCACTTGTGCTAGAAGCATAGTTATAAAATTAAATAGTACGTTTATAAATTCGTTATATGCTGGAAAGTTATCTCCATAAAAATATGTCATGCATTCATTTACGTAGATGTACAAACGAAAGTGCTGTGCTGATGACAGTTTGTGCAGTGTAAGCACTCGGTAAGCACTGTTTGGATACAAAAGTCCTAGGAAGTAATTACTCTAGATTAATCTGACCTTAAATCTAGATTTGTAAATAAGTAAGATTGAGAGAAGCAATGACCTCGACGAGTGACAGATCCTACTTTCTTTAGCAGCAGCTGGGTGGGGAGCACTTTTAAGCAGGTCTCATGAGCAATTGCAATATAAATTCTCAAAATGAATGAACAAACAGTCACAAACAGTCAAAGGCAACAAGGCTTTTTTAATAGTGAAGTGGGAACTGTTCCAGAAGAAAAATCCAACCGTCAAAACGTCACGAAGAAGTTGAAGTGCAACAGCATGGTACCTGCATATCTCCATGGGCCACAGAGCGAAATGATCGCCACAAATCCAGCCGACTAGAAACTCCATGATAAAGGCACAGGCAAGACAGAACGAATATTGAGATATGTGTTAGCACAATTGTCTTAAAAGCAATATGCTCCACAACACGAGGCCAGCACTATAATATATATGTACAGCATCATTTCTTTTACCAATGTACAATTGTACATCTTTATAGTATCTCATATCAGCTGTCAACATTATATTAACCTGTAAAGCAGCGAAGATCATCATTTCCTCTTCTGTGCAGTCAATCTCTTCCGAAATTAGCGACCATTTTGCTTGCTCGTACAACTGGTTGATACGTACCGCATCGTACTAACAACAACAGAACACAACGTTGTTCAGTTAAACCCTTTTTGCCATCGTTTAGAATACAATATATTCTTAACCCAAAAAGGGCCCCGGAGCATATTATGCTACGTTTAGTTGTACTTCTTATAGGTGAATAAAAAAATACAATGTAATAAGCATTCCAACAGGGTGGATAAAAATCGTGATTTTTTTAATAAAAATAAAAAAATCGGATTTTTTTGATTTAAATCGGATTTTTTTGATTTAAATCGGATTTTTTTGATTTATATCGGATTTCTTTCCTATAGTTCGTTTTTTGTATGTAGTGCCTTTTTTGGGTGTCAAGTCACATGCTTCATTAAGTAACAGCTATTACCTTTAATTCTACAACTATACAATAAAGGGTGGATCATGATTTTTTTACTAAAAATAAAAAATCAGATTTTTAAAATTTAAATCCGATTTCTTTCTACTAGTTCTAAGTTTGGATGTGGGTATCAAGCCACTATGCATTATTGTAACTGATATTTGGTATTCGGTAACAATTACTACCTTCAGCTATACAATATAAATTAACACCTTTGAAGTGGTATTATATACTTAATACTAATAGTGTGATCGATGAACAATCAGTTAAATCCAATGAAGAAGTCAATGTTCTGTTAAACTGTGAAATCAGATCGCTATGTAAGTGGTTAAGTTACTGAGTCAGTCACACCTTGCAAACTAGAACACTACGGTACTAATATTATTAGGTCACAGTGCTAGAGTGCTAGTCACCAGTAACTGTTGTCATTCAGATGTAAAATATTTTAATCACAATACAAGTGTTCATCTTCTCCTGCTAATGGCTTCTTGTTCATAAGTTTGAAAAGAAACACCAGCTTTCCAGTTGTGTGGCACAAAAGCATTGATTGAAATTTATTTTCACTATTCGATTTAAATCGTGATTTTTATTACCGATTTAAATCGTGATTTAAATCAATGATTTAAATCAACCGATTTAAATCATCTCCACCCTGCATTCCAAGTTGAATTATAAATATTAATACAATTAACTAATAAATAGAGCGCTATATAATTCTGCATCTGATTCAATACCCAACATGTCAACTGAATTGACTGGCAACTGTCAAACGTACAGTAACCCATTTAGAAAAGATTGTCTACTGATTGTTTTGACTACTTTTCCATTCAAAAGAAGTCACACATACATGTGGCCGTGCTCTTGAAGGAATAACAATGCAATATACATGTGGATTATAAATATGTTCAGATTATCTTACATTACCTGAATTCTGATATGATTGTTTTAAATACAGGAGCAATACATACCTTTTTTATGTCCCATCACAATTGCTTTGCCAACCCAATGGCAACCATACTGAGAAGGCAGGGTACTTACTGCTTAAAACTGTTTCAACTTAGGGTAACATAAGACAGGTTTTCTGCCAGATTTCCCGCACTCAGAACTGTCCACACTTTCCTTTAAATTTATCAATCGATGAAAATTAAATTAATGGTCTTTTTATTAAAAATCTAAATATGTCACTAAAGACAAAGTGACTGTTTGGAATTCTTTTGGCAAAAGGTGGCAGCAGGAATTCTTTCAGCTCAACTTTCAGATACATACTTTTGGTGTAAGCTCGTAGAAATTGTAGAACTTGAATCGTAGCAGAACCGTATCATTCTCGTAAATGTGTTGCTCCAACAACGAACGTGACGAGTCAAGCCATCTAGTGACAAAAAATATCATACACACTCACAGATCGTAGAATAAGCAACAATAGAATGCAACTAACTGTGTGAGTTAAAGACCTATCTATCCATTCAAGATAATCACTCAGAGGCACTCTCAACCCAGGTCTGGTAAAGAGAAAGATCTTGAGAAGTTTCTGAAAAGAACCAGAAAGTCTTGTGGAAAAAGAAGGACTCATGATCCAGAAATGCTGTCCTGTGGCAGAGCAACCATGCAAAACCATAAAGCGATCTCTAGAGGCAGAGCAACCAGAAATATATAGTGGATCCAAGGCACAATGACAAAGTCAGGTTAAATAGTTGTTCTGAGCTGACTGTTCTGAACTAACTTATATTAAAGAGAATCATCAGATCAGCATGGTGGACAACCGATCAAAGCCAATTAGGCAACTGAAGATCATTACTTATCAGAAGTCGTCATCTCTGATCTGCTCACAACCATTGTTACTATAATCACAAATGCACATACCAATACTTTGCCAATACAAGACATAGTTCGTCACATGTATGTATGCACTTAACAGATAAGAGAAAATAGTCATTGCAGCTGATGATTGACTGGTGAAGATAATATGCAATGTATTAAAGCTACTCTATATTGACCGTAGTTTCTAGCTGGTATCATTTAAACCTGACAACTAACTAACATCACCAAATTCCCTTATTACCTCTTGAGTTTTAGTATTTGTCACACCGAGTTGCAACATCACATTGAGCACACAATAACTCAAGTCTGTACAGCAATTCTGAATCAAATTCTATCCAAGATATCTTAAGCAGTGATGGGTCAATTGGCAAGCAAGGCATGATAGCTATCAGTAATTGACCAAGGTGTGAATCCTTTGGACGAGAAATTTGTGCCCTTCTTTAGCCCCACGCAAATATGTTTTGGGCTTTGGTTCATTTCACTCCGTAATGAAAAATCTTATCAACAACTGATGCATGATAGCCTTAAAATTTAAAATGACATGTGTTTAGGAATGAATATTTAACAATACTCTGTCATTTAAAGCATCTGGAAAAAGATGAAGAGGACACATGTGGAGAAGCAGAGAATAAACAAAGAAAACCAAGATAAAAATTATATAAGATGAGATGATGATACAACCAATATTCAGAATGCAGGACAATGCAAAATAATAAATCTTACAACAGAAATGAATTGGTTAAATGCATCGATTTCAAGACTACACAAAATAAGAAACGATGACATAAGATAAGCAATAGGTGTCAAGAGAACGTTTATTAGACAATGTCGTTCAATGAAAGTTCCATATTTAGGTTATTTGAACGCATGTGTTTCCAGGGTTCCATGCATGGTTAGCAATGGATCATAAGAAAAGAATTTTGAGACCAGTGGGAACACCATTTCCACCCAATTTAAACCCCGCACCTAATACCATCGTTGTGACTGTCTAGCATTTGGGCCAATGAGCTATTTTACACTGTAGGACAGTGTAGGTGCTGTAACAAAGACCAGTTCCATCACCTTCTCAAATATACATAATTTCCATACAATAGGAGCATAACAATGTTGGCTAAATGATAGATATCTAAATACTAGGATCCATATTTAGATCTCCAGGGATATAAAGACACTCCATCATGGAGTACTGGACCACTGCAGCAGTCCATCAACACCTGTTCTTTACCATCACTACAACCCATCAGAGAAATTCATGTGTGCCTGTGTGTGCTTGCGTGTGTGTACACACTACACACGTGCGTTTGTGTGCAACATGCTTTTGTGAGTGTAACCTTATATCTTCACAACTTAAGCTCATTTGCAATTCCATTTATGCTGAAGTTCCTACAAAAAATGAGCATCAGAATATGCATAACCCACTTAATACATTTGCAATTCCATTTATATATATATATATATACATGTATATATATTCCATATATATATATATTTATTTGATACAATCTACTATTCAGAGATTTAAGGTTTAAAGACAACCGTTGTGTAGTCAAGTTGTCTGTGTATTGTAGCGCACACTACAAAAACTATAACTAACTGACATTGCAACAACCCAGAAGTATTTCATAATGCGGTTTACATCTATAGAAGCAATCTGGAACTATCAGTATCATTGGGGTCAAACTGACCTAAACAATTCTGCATTCCTCATCACTCTGACATAACATCAAGCATTTTTAGCATATTTTACTTTCAATATTTTAGTACAATTTTAAATCATCAGATGGTGCTTGTAGCAATTTGCAACACTGACTTACTTAAGAAAAAAAGAACTATACCCTAGATGCCATGGTATAATACATTAGCTACCACATTTTAATGAATGCAGTTACATGAAATCATGCTTAAGAATTTTCTTATAAAATAATTATAATTAGGCATTAAACGGGCATCCAAAATAGTTCTGTGCATAATTTTACAGAGAACACAAATATATTATTGAAAAGGTCTCATGCCAACTTCCGCAGAAATAACTAATATAATTTTGCAATAAAAATCTAATTACTTCACACTGAAGAGCCAAAATTCTTGTACTACATAACTTTTAATTTTACAAAATATTTGCACAGTCAAGGGACATCATAAAACATTCATAACCTATTCAGGACCTCAGCCTTATCTAATAGGAAAGTAGTAGTTTAACGACCGTGTATGACCATCCAGCGCAATATATAAAAATTTTAAGAATCTCTCCAACTCAGGTCTGGTTTTCTCACAATCATAATATCTCTGTAAAGCCAGATCAGAACTGAGACTCAACAAAGCGATGTACAAATTGTACATGCACGATTATTTTATTAATGTTAATAACTTTCTCGTGTCCACTTCTGTGTTTATTTAGTCTGGCATTTGACTGGCTGGCTTTCTCATGTCAACTTTCATACTCATCACCATTTCTACAAAGTCCAAATGCTAATAGAAATGGAACATCAATTACACAGAGTTCATTAGAGTCTAGAGAGGCTAATAATGTGAGAAAAATTTATCGCAGACACATGAAAGAGTGGGAATCACAATGGAGAAGAACAGATACCACACTGTGTCAAACACACACACACACACACACAAACAGTAAAGGCAAAACAGGACAGACAGGCTCGATATATATCAGCAAAAAGAGTTTTAGTAGCAAACATTATCTGCATAATTAATCAGTTGCATGAAAAAGAGTTGGAGACAAAAATGCAAACATAAAAGTATGCCAAGTACACAGTAAATATTTACACAAGTCTAAGCATTTAAATAAAACCATAAATTTTATTGTTTCCAACCGCAAACAACACGTTTTATAAGTACAATCATAATATTATCGTGTCCACTGGTCGAGAAACAATGGGAATAGAAAGCCCTAAAGGGTAATTTATCGACCCGCATGCAAAACACAATGCATAGCACACAAATTCACTCATGCATGTGCACATGAACACACACACAAAGAGCAAATATTCATGTCATCCAGATAATGCAACTGCCAATGCACACAAGTTACAAGTCAAATAAAGGTATGTACGCTAAACGTACGCTGTTCGTTGTAATTCTCTTTCTAATTTTATTTCATTCATGGCTGAGTGAAGAAGCACATGTGCTGAACAAAACTCATGATGATATATCACCCAGTCAATGACAGTTTTCAACCACATACCTACCTCCCTCCCTCCCTCCCCCTATTACCAATGTTAACAACAGGACAATAGCACATTCACACTACACTTCTGCAGAGCAACGTCCTCGCCTACATAAAATTATTCTGTTTGCCATGACATTCATAAAGTCGAAATAGTCACTAGCCAGTCCGTTGTCATCCACTGTTCTGAATGGTGCAACGACTATCAGTCATCGCAAGCAGCAATGCTGTTCCTTTCATCTGACATCAGAAGCAATCATGCAATCAACATTTAAACTCAGTCACACAACTTCAATTGCAATAACTAATAATATTAATATTCTTTTGATTTCTCATTGACCAATTCGTCCAACTACATGGTCTATTCATTTAACCCTTTAATACAGAGCTGAATTAGTTTCCCATGAATTTTAGTAGTACATTAAAAGGGTTAAGAAACCGCTGGTCTCTACCTGATTCTGCTATTTTACTGTTTAGATAAAAGATCATTCAAAAACTGGGACTAAGTATGATGTTGATAGTGATGTGCAATAAATGAATGATTACCAAATCAATGACAAAGAAAATCTATAAAACTTCACTGGCAAAAAGTGTTCAGTAACTGTAGAAATTAAAGAGAACAAATGCGAAGCATACCCAGCACTGATGCGTGCTTTTTCGGCCAAATTCTTTGGCCTGTGTAGTCTCGTGAAGGCTTCTCGAGCTGATATTGGTGGGCTGTTAATTAACGAAGGCTCTAAGGAACTGTCAAAAGAAATGCTGTGTGCTGAGCCTGGTGACATCGTTCCATTCGCATTGAACCCATAGTTTGGTGACTGTCTCAATGTGCCAAATGGACTTTTAGGAATTCCCGAGTCCCTTGACAACGTTCCCTATATAAACAAAAAAAATAAAATTTCCCCAAACTAATATTTGGTTAGTTTATATTATTCAGAATGTTCAATTCACCTGTACATTGTCATTGTCAACAGCTCAGGCCTAAAAAAAAATGTTGTGTTTCCGGTAACAGAGGTAAAAAAAATTGGGTAGGTAGGTCGGAAAATATTTTTATTTTGTAAAATATTTTTATGCAGTGACTATCCGAAAAAGTATACCCCACTAGTCTTTTTTGCACGCTGAAACAAAGTACGTGTTCTAAGCCTATTTCCCGACTGTGTGCACCTAAAACTGCTCTAGAAACAGCCCTATTAATTTCATTTTGTTGACGTATCTTATGTTATGTCAATACAAATGTTAAAAAAAAATTTGGGGAAAAAAAAATTTTTTAATAAAACATTTTTACAAAAATATTTGGGTCGCGGCCGCAAAAATGGGTCGGTCGGGTTACCGGAAACACAACAATTTTTTTTTTACGCCTCAGCATATCACAATCAGAATATTCCAGAAATTCTCATTCTCTTAAGAAGCTTTTAGAACTAATCTATAACTGAAAGAAACAAACTGCTCCTCAACATCTAGATATTTGTCGATTAACTATATATTAAATGCAATGCAACAACTTCACGTAAATTCTTAAGGGAATCATTAATCAGAGTTGGTGCCAAAATTGATTATCTATCAAAACGATAGACTTTTCCAAAAGTACACGTACACTTCCCAGGTCAATAACAACGCCAAAAATTGCAAAGTGATACGAGTTCTGTTTACAATGTCAGCTGGTGATACAGACCTGTGGTGTTGACGCCATTCCTGACTTTCTGAATGGACTTCCAAAAGTGCCGCTATCAAAGCTGGGAGAGTTCATGGTGGCCATGTGACCATTCGGAGACTGCAATCCAGGCACCTGCGTTCGTCTGGTCGCTGAAATTCCCTTGTTCTTTTTCAGCTCTTCTCTATCCATCTTTCGAGCCAACGACAATTCCTCTGGATGTCGAATGCCTATTAATAGCAAAAGCCAACAAAACACAATTACACAGTAGTGCTACATGAACAATGCTGAATGGAAAGAAACAGACAGAGGAGAAACAGAGGTTGCAGAGCTTAGCAGAGATTTGCAGACAATGGTACACAGCCAGCAGCTCAACTCAATGTCGCAATGAAAGACCAACTAATTTACCAAACGTCAGAAGTTGATGAAACAAGGTCTTAGAGTTAGGGTTTGAAGATTGTATTGTATCTGTAGATTGTATTGTATATGACCATTTATAAAGCACTTTTCTCAGCAACGGCCTTTCAGAAGCGCTCCCAGTGTGTTCAACCCCGAGCGAAAAGGTACGTTTTTAGACGAGAGAAAGACGAGGAAAGACTACCAGAGAGGATGACAGAGCGAACTGGTGGCGGAAGCCCCTTCCATAGATTCATATAGAAACCGCTCAATCAGAGGTGCTCTCATAGCATGAAGCAGTGACCCCCAAGACTCCACTCCTCATCAGTTTCCATTGTGTTATCGAAACAAGTGTGTTCTGATTGCCACTTGCTTCACTTCAACTAAGCATGTCTCCGCAAGTATCTGCTTAAAAAACTCAATTGTGCAAGTATGCATGTCTTTCATTAAATTATATTGTATCTTTCATAAAGCCTTCAGCCAAAGCCTTTAACCAAAGCCATCAAATAAATGTAAAATCTGAAGTACCGTATTTTCGCAAATATAACACGCGGGTTATACAAAATTTTACAAACCACGCACCCCACCCGTGTGGTATACTTGTGGGCGTGTTATACAAATTATTTTTTACACGGCCAAATTTTTTACGGAATTTTTTCAGGTCATGGTCAGAAACTGCTGTAAAAAGGTGTTTTTACTTACAATACGGAGGCGTGGACGTCGACAAAACGATAGGATATGAAGTCCGACGTCAGTAGAAGTATTATTGTCATAAAAATATCAGGGCCTCAGATAGTTACAATTGAAAGTATAACAAATTGATTCGACCTTAAATATAAAAGTTAAATATTACAGTATATAAATTGTAATTGTCTGTCGTTTTCAATTTTGCAAATGTCGAATGCAGTAAATGCCATCTCTAAACTCATGTAAAAGTCAGAATTTCCTTTGGCCATTCCCACTTTATTTTCGTCAATTGATATATCAAACATTTATTAATTGCTAGATTTATCGAAACTGTCATCATATGAAACTAAGTACTGAAGTAAATGGCGAGTTTTAGACAGGAATCTATACCTCCTGGTGGTTAGAAGAACGAAAACGGGTGCGTCTTATAGTCGGGTGCGTGTTATACAAATAAATTTTTACAGAAATTGCAAAAAGTAGCGTGTTATATTCGGGTGCGTGTTATACCCGTGTGCGTGTTATATTCGCGAAAATACGGTAAGTTTTTAGTCTTAATTTCATCATATTAGCACAGTTATTGTACTTCTTAAGTACCACTATCCAACAGGAATGTTAAATGATAATCGGAAGTCTGATATCTAAGAGACTGTTGACCCACAACATGACAGATAGTCTATAGACGTACAGTACTACGGTAGTGTCATTCGGCACCACCACTGCAACACAGTCATGATGCATTTCATCAAATTTTTACATTTTGTGACAGCAAGAATGAAAGCTAAAATAAAATTTATGAGACAAATTACGGCAATTAAAGAACTTTTAAAACAATTTTTACATTGAAAATGTCGTTGAATGTGGATGCCATCTTTGTTTACAAGTTATGTGAAAAGTGGATTCGCACCTAACGAATACGCAAAAATCACTAATCGGCTTAAAATCGGATTTCCATAATCGATAATCGGCTTGACAAAAAATTTGATATTAACATTTCTACAACCTAATGACTACGCATCATCAATCTATGGCACTGAGCAAGTACGAGTGAAGAACTTGCTCAGCGTTGCAATACAGTAGCAATCATCTAAGGGAGAGATAAAACATTCCTATACCATTACACAGTGAAACGGACAAAAACCCTTAAAAACTATCTGTCTGCCACAGAACAAGTGCAAAATAATATATGTGACGTCAAACGATGAGAACAAGAAAAATGTTCAATTATTCATCTGCTCTTCTCACTAAGGTATACAATGCACATAAAAAAGACCCAGAGTCATTCAATACCCTGCGCATGAATATTTTTATGCACTCCTGGCTTGCATGCCATTCTGCTTAATGCGCTTTGGTGTTACGTCCTTCAACTTAACATGCCACACTCATCAACATCACGCCCTGGCATAAGAACTGCAGTGCAGACCAAATATTGACATTTTCAGCATCATCATCACTTACACGATGACTTCGTTTACACTAGGGTGCATATCCCCAGACAACTTCATATTAATGATCCAACAGTGCTGCATTTATATTTTATAACCTTTCAACCACAATCCTTAACACCAGTATTTTACATCTCTACCCAAAATGTTTATCTTTTAATATGCGTGTGTCTTCTTCATTTAATTACATTGATAATTTAAGAAGAACCATCCCTTGATTCAGCTAAACCGGGAGTCAACTACAATAATATATAATTATATATAAGAAGGATATTCTAATCTAATCTTATTGGACATCTATAATAATATTATTATCATTCATAATGCATAAAAACAATTTATGCTAGAGTTCACCGGATGTGTAATGGAACAGTTCTAAGTTTTGGAATGTCTCTGACACTTTCTGCAGTGGATTTGCAATGGAACAGAAGTCTTGAAATGTCTCTGCCCTAGTGGTAACTACTCAGAGGCGCTCCCGACTACAGAGCGGACACTGCATCGGATTTTCACGCTGAAGCACTGAGTAATTGAAAGTGAAGGACTTGCCCAAGGTCCCTATGCGGCGACTTAAGGTGGATTCGAACCTTCAACCCTTCAGCTGCAAGGCGACAAACATATCCACTACACCACCGCACCCCACAATGATCGGCCGACCATGACAGAGCAATCACGTTGCATACAAGTGGCAACATGGGATGGAGAACAATAAGACCAGTGTATTGTAGACAGACAAGATCTGTGGCTAGGTAACATCGACAATGAAATCTATAGTTCTCTAAGCTAAGACGAAGTGCACGATAACTCATTGCACAATAAACAGAAAAACATTTCAACGTATGCAAGTGAAGAACATTATGAAATATGTAAGGCATACAAACAGATGGCCCAAACAAGACCAATATTGCTGGAAGGCAACATTAAAAAGTACCGGTACATTGAAACAGAACATATTAACCTTGGAGCAAAAAATAAACTATTACACTGGCTAACGACTGAACCATAAATACATAGGAACAATACTAACACTACAACTGAAATACATGTGCATTCTATAGAATTCAAGGCCATGTCTTGAAGTATCATCTGCCTTTAGGGATCAAAGTAATGTGATAGTATCATCTACCTTTAGGGTTCAAAGACATGTGACAGTATCATCTACCATTGAGGTTCAAAGTCACATCAAAATATCTTTGTAGTTTAAAGTCACGTCAAAATGTCATCTGTCTTTGTAGTTTAAAGTCACATCAAAATGTCATCTGCCTTTAGCATTCAAACTTTCAAAGTCATGTTACAGTACCATCTGCATTTAGGCTGTGAGGCTCAAAGCCATGTCAAAATATCATCTACTTTTTTGGTTTAAAGTCAAGTCAACTTTACGGATCAAAGTCATGTCAAAGTGTCATCTGTTATTAGGGGTCAAAGTTATGTCAAAGTGTCATCTGCCATTAGGGGCCAAAGTTATGTCAAAGTGTCATCTGCTTTGTAGACCAGACACTAACACTCCACACTTCAAATGTGTCATCAGCGCAAACAACAAAAGTGTGACTAGATTGCAAGCATGGCTTGGCTGTTCCCAGGTGAAGACAACATGTCATCTGCATTTTAAGAACTTGGAGATCTGAAGAAGCAGCATTGGAGATGAGTAAATCATTTTGTATTCTTGCATAATATTAAGGCCTCCAGGTACTTGGCCACCTTTGAGTTTGACAGACTTTTACTGAAAGTTCAGGCCATTGCACTGGAGTTTAAATCAGATCCTTAGGCCTAAAAAAAAATGTTGTGTTTCCGGTAACAGAGCTAAAAAAAATTGGGTAGGTAGGTCGGAAAATATTTTTATTTTGTAAAATATTTTTATGCAGTGACTATCCGAAAAAGTATACCCCACTAGTCTTTTTTGCACACTGAAACAAAGTACGTGTTCTAAGCAAGTATAAACTGCCTATTTCCCGACTGTCTGCACCTAAAACTGCTCTAGAAACAGTCCTATTAATTTCATTTTGTTGACGTCTCTTATGTTATGTCAATACAAATGTAAAAAAAATATTTTTTGAAAAAAAATTAAATTTTTTTTTTGAAAAAAAATATTTTTTTGGAAAAAATATTTTTTTTTATAAATTTTTTTTACAAAAATATTTGGGTCGCGGCCGTAAAAATGGGTCGGTCGCGTTACCGGAAACACAACAATTTTTTTACGCCTTACCGGGTATATATATAAAAGCCTGTCGAATTCAAAGGTGGCCAAGTACCTAACTGTGCTCAACAGTGGAAGCCTTAATATTATGCAAGAATACAAAATGATCAATGTTTACCATCCATACTCTGGATGGGAAACCGTCTGTTGGACTCTGCTATTCTGCAGGAAATGACCAGTTTCCACTCTTCTATAGTTAGATCTTCACTTATTAATTAACTTTTTGATGACATTAACATCATTTACGTTGGCATCTATATATACAAGCAATGCTTTGTGAGGTACTCGACAGTGTCCTGATGTGCACAAGTGCACGTATACAGTTCTTCAGTTGAATTATGCTTTTGTCTAATGTGAATCATATAATTGTCTGTATCCAAAATATTTTTTATCATCAATCTATTTTTTTACCACATTCATTAAATACTATAGATTCCTCACATTTCAGCATGTCATATCTAATTAAGAAGACTTGAAAGGGAGAACTATATAATAATATTATCTATTAATTTATGATCTCGATGGCTGCATACATGTATGACATGCAAGTGATGTGGAGCCAGTTTGTTTATGCCTGGGGTGCTAGACACCAGAAGATGATCACATGGTCATGAGTTCTATCTGGATTCCAAAAACTATCCATAATTCTGTAATCATACATTACAGGAGCATACATGCAAAGAGGTAGAATGAAACTTACAGCTACATTAGGCACAAAAAACTGCTCTTAGAAAAAATCATAATTTAAACGTAAACCAAAAACCAAATTTATGAGAGAAAAAACTAAGGATCTAGTTCCTGGGCAGCAGTACAGCGAAAGAAAAAATAAGTAAAACCAAAGATCATTTTATGAGGCACAACAAAATAATGGGTCATAAAACAATCATCGAGGCAGCACGAACGCACAGAACAGAGACGGCAAGTTATGGGATTGCTATTAATAAGGCCTGCTACGAAGAAAATCACAGCACGGCCACGAAGTTGAGTTGACCCAGGATATGATGGATGGCCCCTCAAATGTTCTCTGCAACGACCAATGACCAGTTTGGTCCTAGAGACAATAGCCACAAAGGAAAATGAAACATCTGAAGATCTGATTAAACATTGAAAGGAACAGTTTCGGTGAGAGATAGGGGCAAGTTGCATCAGACCAGACTGTGTTTACCTTCGACCAATGTCGCTGATTGCACAAATGCTAACACGAGTTTCATTTTAGAAGGCCTTGTTTGATATAAAAATAATAATTATAAAATTCGTTTATTACTTCGACTTGTCAAGTACACAGTAAGATAACAGGGCGTAGTAGTATCATAGTTGTTTAACCCTTTGATGCCGAGAAGGTAGTAAAAGGTATGGGAAATCCTATAACCCTCCGGCATTAAAGGGTTAAAACGGTTTTTTCGTTTTTTATTCCCTCCCAAAAAACGTGGTTTTGTTCGTTTTTATTTTTTCCATCGTTTTATTCCGTTTTTAATTTTTTATGTAACGCTATTTATTTATTTTCTGTCTGTTTTTATTTTCCTTAATTTTTTATTTTCCTGATATTCCTTACGTTTTCAGCCCAATCTCAAGGTTTCAGATAACTGATGTCATTATTTAATTGTTTAACGTCATCATTTAAGAGATACATGTAGTAAGTAAACAAGGGTTTTAAGTTTAAAATGCAGTTTAACACATTGACCGCCTACACACCATGTTAAATGACTGGTTTAACTACGAGTTATCTCGTACCTGGCGGTCAATGTGTTAAGATGTAAAAAGTCAAATTATTTTCCATTTCGGTTTTTTGTCATTTTTTTCGTTTTTTTCCTCTCGAATAAAACGACGTTTTATTCCGTTTTTTATTCCGTTTCCATCGGTTTTTTTTACATCTATGAGTAGTATACACAGATTTCAACAATCTAAACAGAAGCTTAGAAAGTTGGAATGTGATCTAAAAGCTAACCACAGAAAGTTGGAATGTGATCTAAAAGCTAACCAAATAGCCAAAATGACTTGAGGACTTGCAGTGAAACGGTGAAGCACAAGTGGCTATATAAATCAGTAGTACTTATAAATATAAATCACGGTCACAAGAAGCAAATAGCCAGAGGGGCAAATGCTTTAACTTTGGACTGGCTGGGCATATTGCCTCGGATTGCACAAAGCAAAATACAGGATATATGGGCCAACTAAGGTTGAGCAAGAAGAGCTGCATAATCGTCATGTGCCTTCGCATAATGAAGCTTACCTGCTCGACGATGTAAATGGCAAGAAATACTTTGTTTGTTGGATATGCATGTAGGTTCAGAGATAACTTTAACATGTGCAGCAAGAAATTAAAATCTGTTAAAAATAGTTGAACGTTTAGCACTGTACTGAGGTGCTTGAAATGTGCTATCGCAAGTATCTTGATAAATATATACTTTATAGGTACCTTAGAGAAGCAATATATAACAACTTTCAATAAATGAATAAACGAACAGAAGGATGATATCAATGTCTCCTTTCTTTTCAAGTTTCTATCAATTTTTCTGACAGGCAACAGCATGTACCGTATGTATATATCATTTCACACAAGGACTAGTTCAGCATCTTCAAAATAATGTCTTTGAACAATTATCTTCTAACATCATTCATTCCGAAAACTTATATAGCGCCCCTTCAAGAAGCCTACTCAGAGGCGCTCCCAGCCCAGCCATGTAACTATGATTCTCATCGACTTACCGAGTTCTTTACAGATCTTGATGACAACACTGAAGACGTTGATGGCAAAGTTGATCTGCATGTCAATAACTTGGAGGTTGGGCAGCAGAACTTGGAGCATCTTGTGCATCGGAGTGAACCAGAGTCGTGCGTCGGCCTGGACGCCGTACTGATCGAGCGTAGACTTCGTTCGAAGCAGCCACAAACTCTTCTCTTGCCAATACAAACCATGATCTGACCAATCAGTCGCAATGTCTACAAACACAAACCATGCATCCCGTCAATTTATAAAAATTCATTCATTCTCATGCAATATTCGTCATTGAAGATAATAATAATCCTAGTTCTGTTATAAGCTACAGCTTTGCACCTGAATGTGTTTGAAAAGTTCACAAGATTTCCTTTGTTTCCTTTGAAGTTTCAATAGTATTCCAACAACAACTAACTTCAAACTCTTTCCTCCAAATAGTACCATAATTTGTCAGTTACCGTATATATACAGCAATCATTCAGTAATCAATTAGTTAAGTGTCACTCATGGGATTTCCCTCATAGAATAGATAGACTGTAGGAGAGCCGTCAGCAGCATCTGCTATGCCACAATTGAGCAGAACCCTTTCGCACTCCAATTAATTAAAGACATGAGAGCCGCTCGTGGCGCAGTCGCTCGAATCGATCGTAACTTGGCCAAGTCGAGTTGATCAACAAATCGTCAACTCGATCAACTTGTAAGTCGAGTCGATCTTTGACTCTGAAATATTTTACTTGCTATTTTTTGCAGCTGCATCACACAGTGACCTACATGTATGTAATATGATATATGATGTTTAAAAACACTAAATAAGTTAGCAGTTAGCACATAACTGCAAATGAAGCACTTCCTGATCTCTAGCATTTTCGTAATAGTGGAACCCTTACAGACAACAGAGATATATTTTCGCAGCTGTATGAAAATGGAATGTGTCAGGAATGTCTTAATTTCAGGAAATTTCGGCCCAGTAGTCAGTTCTGACAACCTCAAAACGTTAAAAAGTCTGTTAGAAGAGGACAGAATGTGAAGACTTCTTAATCTGATATATGGCAATATTTTTTCCCCATAAATTACAGCACTCGACTATTTATGGCAGCTGAAGCTGCTGCACACGATTCCCATTTGCCCCAGTAGGCCTAGTCCTATTTTTTTCCACGACCAAAGTGCCTAAATTGTTCTCTTCCATACAGGAAATACCATCCAATGAAATACAATTAGTGTCATTATGGATTCGTGGAATGACACTTGTAGTTTTAGCAAACATGTTGGAGTATTTTTAAGTCTGCGAAATTCCTAAGTAATTTAGGTACTGGGAAATAAGAATGCAGCAGTCATGATCAGCAATTTTGGTCAAAAGACTACAGTCCAAGTCAACGAAGTCGATTGTCAGCCAAGGCAAGTCGGCTGAGACGTCGACGAGTTGACAAAGTCAGCCAAGCCAACTCGATTGTGGCACATGACGCTTATGACCATGGGTATAAGCAATTTAAGCATGGCGTCTTATATCAAGGAGCAAACTGACCTTTGTATTTATTATCGAACTGAAACTCTGTCTGTCTATTATACTTGGAACCTTTCTGCTGCTCTTAGGTTATATAATGAAGCACTTGCCATTTAAAAATTTCAGCAATGGCAGAAGTCTTAATCTATAATTTTGAAATTTAATTAAAAGTACTATAAAATCATAACACACAACAATTACATGTAAAAAGTATTTAAAATTGCATCAAATTTAATTTTAATAAAAATGTTATTTCAGCAAGAAATTTGCTAATAATGTAGTAGAAGAGTTTTTCCAGAGGCTTTGCTGAAGTCTTCTCATCCTGTAGGCTGATCTGGCATTTAAGCTAAGAAGTAAGAACCCCAACTCTCAATACAACCCCGATGATTTAAATATAAACTTCCAGGTATTTTTTAATTTTAATTTTAAATTTTGAAATTTAATTTCTTTAAACAACAGCGCACACATGTGCACGCATGCACAATACACAAATCCTGTGATGTGTGAGAAAAAGCCATTGGAAAGTATTAGTGAATGATGCAGCTCATGTGTAGGTGAGAAAAGACAAATGAGTAAATGATCAGAAAAGTTTGTGAGTGCACTATGTTATATTAGTTCAAAGACAAACTTAAAGCAAACTTAAATACAGCAAGAACATAACAGTAAATGTAAAACTGGGTCGGTACTTAAATATGACCTACTATTTTCGACTGAACTCTTAAGCAGTCATCTGTTTGCAAGAAAACATTCTCCTGGAAGAGGCCAGTAACTGGGAGACTGTGCAAAACCTAACGTTTCAAAGACGATCAACGACACAGAACTTTGTAAAGAAATCAATGGTAAAACTGCAAGAACCTACCGGGTATATTACAAGAAAGATCAGAAAAATAATAAAATGCCTACACAGTTTGTATGTCTCAGTCTTCACATATAAACAGAATGTTGATTAATCCGTTGTACAAGTCATAGCACCTGTCAGATGTGCGCGCTTGTATCTACACAGTGCGAGTATTTTCACCTACATATAGGAACTTTGGAGGCCCTTAAATTAGCAGGGGTTAAGTCCCTCTGAGATGCAGTTCTGGCTGGGCAGACAACAGGCAAGAGAGAAGATGGACAGGGACACAACAGATGGAAATCCCAGGTGGAGAAACACAGCAGGTCATCTGCAGGGAAATTGCCATAAATAGATCCTCCTGCATAAAGCTCTATTGATGGTGGACCATGTCAACTCTAAATACATAACCTGCTTTCACCAACTGTGCAGGATCAGGGTCTATTGACGGAATTAATTGCATTTAAAACATCACTTCCTCATCATAATGTGCTTTGATCATTGGTGTGTTGTACGTTGTGGCCTAAGAAGTATAATTTAATACCACACAGTCTGAATTTAACTGCACAAAATCAAAATTCAGATCAGATACAAGTTTCTTCAAAAGGCTCTGCATGCATCATCACAAATCCATTCTAAATTGTGCCACCCAGGTTGTATAGCTAACAAGTGAAACGTTCCCAAGCATTGCAATATATGCAAAAGATGCAACACTCATCATATCCTGTTGATGAGCAAATTTCTCTGAGACCACCTTGATGGCACATGCATCACTTGTCATTACTTACTGACCTGCCATACATGATGCATGCATTTTCCAGTTTAAGACAAACTGGTCAGCAATCGGTATGCACTGCCAGCAAGCGTTGGGAGCATGCAGCTGTCACATTTCCTCACTCTAACTCTCAGAACTTATTGAACCATACACGTCCAACAATCTCCATTGCATCTGCTCATTGCTGTTAAGTTCACACTGTCTTAATGCACGTGTACGTTTCTTTGGATCACTTATATTTACACGCATGCAGCACTTTACTGAGGTACTTAAAAGATGCTATTTCAAGTGAAGTGATACGTACATACATACTGTACATACATACTTTAAGCACAAGTGTATGCATATAAGAGTTCCACTATTTTATAAATATTTGGAATAATAAAATACTAAGAATATGCTTAAACTCTGAGATGTAAACTAAAGTCCTAAATTTAAGCAACCCCATAAAAAGCCTTTAAACATGTCAAGAACATAGTTCAAAGGGTCAATGTCGCATGGAAAACAAATGGATTTAATTTAATTAAATTGTAATCCACTAAAGTTCACTATTAAACCAAAACATACAGTGACACCACACACTTAAATGGTTAAGATCAGCAGACAGCAGATTAGTTCAGCCAAGAATCCAATTGATGTATAAAAGCCCTACTGCATAGAAGTCAATCGGTCAGAATACAAAGCAATACATATTTTCCTCTGCCACTTGGATGGATGATGATTCTCATCAAAATTCAGTTAGTAGTATAATAATTGGATCTCAAGAGAAAGGACTTTGCGCCTCTCAAACGCTTGTTGTTATATTTATCTATGCTTGTTATATTTATCTATGCTTGTTATATTTATCTATGCTTGTTATATTTATCTATGCTTGTTATATTTATCTATGCGGGTGGCTGCAGCATTGGTGAATCACATCTGAACAATCTCCTATGAGTCCCTCCATCCGTCCGTCCCTCCCCTCCATACACATCTGCTGATGGCTGTCAGAGGGTGCTTGCTAGCCAACTTCTCCCTCTGGCTGTAAAACCCTGACCCCCATTTCCAACCACACAAGTCCTCTTCTTTCCATTTCCTCAATACAAACTGTTGAGCATATAACCATTCACGTTAACCTAAGTACTATTACAGACTTGTGAGAGTAATATTATTAAAACCATTTATAAGAGATACATAATATTATTAAGAACACTCATACCATAAATAGACTTAACAATCACAATACTGACACAAGCACTGCTGCAAATGCTGTTGATATTGCTGTTGAAAATTACAACATTGATACTGTTGCTGCTAAGTACTATTACTACTGGCATAGGCAATAGCAGTGAGCACAGCAAACATGATAAGATAGCTTATACTTCATAACATCATATTAAATCTCTTTTTTTAAACTAACAAAGTATTTCATAATAAATAACTACTTGTGCAGATCTTTGGTTGATTTAATATTTATATATTTCAAGTCATGTTAATTTCAATTAAATTCCGGCATATTATGTACACCGAGTCACCGAAACATGAACTTGTTCATCAAGCTGATTTCATTCAACATTTTCAGCATCTGCAAAAGCAACATCAACGCGAGTAGCGCTGGCTGTGACCTTCAAGCCACTTCATGCTGATTGGTTAAAAATAGAGGAGCACCATGTAATACATCACAGCAATCTACTCATAACCTATTATAAGGTTATCAGGAGCAATCTCTTTCTGGACACCACCTTAGTGCCCAGCAATGATGTCGGAATGTGACACAACAGATTATAATGGGTGAATTAGCAACTAAGAAGGCTACCTTAGACACACACACACAGCACAGACAATTTGAAAGGGCAAGAAAAAAGCCAGAGCATGGACTGTGTATGTAGTAAGGAAAAGCAAGGCTCCAGGCAACACTGTCTATTAATAACAAGGGTGTGTGCATTCTCATGTACAGTCTAGCCTTGGAAGTGTTTCTGTTGACTGAGCTCTGCTCTTCCCAATTTGCTGGCTGTTGTTCTCTTGTCAGATACAGTTGCCCAAGGCAAGCAACATACCACCACTCCCCACCACCTCCACTCCCCACAACTTACACTCCCCATCCCCCAAACAGATACAGATCAGATCAGTCTCTAATAGGACAGAGGTGCAGCTGCAGACTGTTTGCAACTCAATTTTCTCATACTCATTACTCAGTTTCTTACCTACGTTCCCAAGCATGAAAGTCAGAAGCATAGGATGATAGGACCCTGAGAGTGTGTGTTATATGTATATAGAGCTTGGCATTAAATGTATATGGAGCAGCGATGTTGCCATTGTTATTGTTACTGTTATTATCATTATCATCATCAATGTTATTATCATTATCACTAGCTGGGGTTGCTGGGAATTTTTGGTTAATCCCTCCAACACCACCTCAGGGTCATGGTGGGGAAGGAGTGGTCCTGGTGTAGGTGCTAAACTGTGGCCAGAACCAGTGCTGAACATTTGGGAAATTTCTGTTTCTCCCAGGGTCAGAGGTGGGGGCAGGGTATCTGACTTGCTGGAAGGTTTGAGGTCAATAGGTGCAAAACTGCATGTGGCCCTAACTGGGTCCACCAAGAAATTACTGTTTTCCCCAACCCCAAGGTGAGAAGTGTGAGGCAGAAGGAGGCAGCTTGGTCCTGGTAGCCCTCTGCCTGGGCACAAGGTGAATAATTCCACAAGTGTGGCTAAGATGTGGAAATGAAGTGTTTTTATGCTAGTGAAATTTGAATTTTCCACTCCACCCTGTCCCAAGGGTGAGGGGATTGGCCAACCTGTGTAATGGGACCCGATGAGGGTCTTGGTGGCCCTCTGTCTAGATGGAAGGTTTCAGGTCAATAGCTGCAAAACTGTTGGCATGCTGTCACAGAATCTGGTTAATGCGATTTAGGCATATACATATTATATATACACAATATATATATATAATATATATATATAATATATATATAAAATTGCTTATAAATCTATATATATAAACCAAAAGATAGACAATCAACTACTAAAAGCAGCAGCAAGTAGCTGTAAAACTCTGTGACCTGTTGCAATGTAAGAAGGATCACTCAGATGATCCAACCAAATGCCAACATCCAACCAAATGCCAAGATCCAACTAAATGCCAACGTGTGCGCATATAACTGCTCCGCGGCGGCTGCATCAATCTGTGCACCCAGCCAAGTAATCATCTACTCATGAATAACACCGGTCCAGAGAATACCTTTGCTGTGCATCACACATCGATGGCATATATAATATCAGGCAGTGCTCATCAACAGGTTTTCCAGAATAATCGAATCATCAAGTATGCATTCCATCTGAATCACACGCATATTCCGTTACAATTTATTGCCTTGAGGCTGAGCAAAGAAACTACCTCCACAAAATGATCTCCAAGCTGACATTGCATGCCCAGTCGTTATATTTGGAAGGACTCATGATATATGATAAAATCATATCTTCCACATCAACAAACATGCAGCGCACATTCTGTTCCATCCAGGAATAAACTCATATTATTAGTTACATTCATGAGGTCAAAAACAGAAACAGTGCTATAGTGCAAAGAAATTTGTTTAAAACCAAAAAGTAGTATCAATGTTGTCAATTATCCAGAGGCAAGTGACCCTTCTGCCCCTATGTGAGGCCACCCATGACCCATGTTAATGATAAAGATTTTTGTCAAAGGAAACTATTAACTTACCCAGTGACTTAATTTTTAACAATTTTCATGTCTTATGTAACATACACCAAATTATTCGAATTTAATCGACCAATAAAAGTTAAATTTAGGAGAATAATCGATTAATTTGTTTTGAATCGCTATCATCCCTAGTTTTAACCATCACAATGTCCTTTTATATCACACGGGTGGTCCGCAAAACGTATTCCTAGGTCATCATACTTTAACCGACATAAACCCTTCATTCATGACCGCTTGCAAACAACAGAACACTTCTCCAGGAAGTCGTTTCTGTTCAAACACTTATATCGAGTAGGAGAGCAATAAACATGTGCACTTCAGAATGTTTTCAAACACATAACCCGGGAAACTCTTAAGCATCCAGAGCCCCGCAAACTCAATAAATTAGCTCTTTAGTATTAGCTTCATAAAGTTTTAATGGTATGATGCTCATGAATGCATTCAATGACAATCTAGCAACCTTCTTCACAAGAAACTCAAAAGATAAAAACAGAGCAGCAACTTAGGACAAAGGCAGAGGTGTCAAACACTTTTTTTAAATGGTGGACCAGTGGCAATATTTTCCAGAAAGTGGCGAGCCAGCATACCAAAGGAGCTCAACACAAAAACATGAGAGGGCTCGGTAAGCCTGTCCCCAGAAATAATTGCAAAAAACCAAATTAAGCCAATAAAATCCTAATTTTGATATTCGTTATCAGTCACAAATATCACTGGTCTTTAAGGCATTGTGAGGCAGAAAAATACTGTTGGCAGGCCATAAATGCACTAAAGTAATACATAAATCTATGGCAAATTCACAATGTATTTGACATGCAGTATATTTTAGTTAAGCTGCAAATCCAACATGAAAATTTCTAATATCTAGATCTGTTCCTACATCTCTGTTTCTCCTCGAAACCATTTTCTTCTCTGAAGGCATTCATGGCAGCGATCGGTGCCATATAAGTTTAAAATTACCTTACAAATTACCTTACATATGAAATTAGTATCTGAACACCATTCTATAAGCCCTCCTAAAATGTGATCAATATAGTTTTTAAAAGCATGACAGGCTGCCACAATAAGGATCTACTTCTTCAGAGGCTGCACCACATTAAATACAGAATAGTGACAAACTAATGTTCCTACCCAGAGCCTCAACAAGCTTCAGCATCACACCACCGACGTGCAGGTCACCTTTTACGCGCAGAGTTTTCTCCACTTGAAGATCTGTAACGACTATGTTCAGCTCCCATGAACCATCAACCATGCCGTCGGTTGTCATCATTTTGTCAGTTTTTAAAAACACTATAAATTGTTCCAACACCTCCAACTAAAATTCGCCACTCAGTAGATCCCAATTGCCTCCGGAACACAGTCGGTGTCACACGTGTACATTCCAAAATGAAATTCGCGACTTGTCTACGTTTGAATACCGCGAACTTGTGAAGAATAGGCGGATAATAGGATAATTTAGTATATTTAATTACATAGGTCTTCGTAAGATAAACGAAGGGCGTCGATGCAATGGTCAATTTACGACACGCACGTAGATCCTGCAATACTCAACAGAAGCACCAACTTTCGAATTTTCACGCAGTTGAACTCAATGGATGATATTTCGGTGACAGTGTAAATCCAGCAAGATAATGCCCGGCATAATGTAAAATAAAACAGTAAACTATTTACAAACCAATCCACACTTCAAAACTGTCCGCAGGACCAACTTTCATTAGATTACATATTTTTGGTAGATTCTACTAATGATGACGTAGTTGAAACTAATAATAAATCGCCGCCCGCCGCCATTTGACTGGCGGGTACTTCGTTGGTCTGCGCTACTGTACTGAATCGGGACCATTATCTGTGCTCGGAACTCATAACATTGATGCTCGTGAGTCGTGACATCGCTGTGCTCTTGTCTTCTTCTTCTTTAGGTAAGCTGCCTCTCGGCAGGTCCAGATGCCCAACGACGCCAGTCTTCTCGATGTTGTGCTTTTACTTTTAGTTTTCCATATCCATCTTCCATCATCCAGTCCAAGAACTTTTCCCTAGGTCTTCCTCTTCCCCTCTTCCCTTCCATTTTGCCTTCCACAATGTCTCTTTGCAAGGAGTTGCCTCTCAGTACATGTCCTATCCAGTTCTTCTGCTCTTGTACGGATCGACTAATATCACTCTGCTCTGGAGTCATGTATGCATTAGCATTACATAGGGTCTATATATGCCTACTGCCTCTGCATGGTCGTATGTTAGGGTTCAACCCCCGAAATGTGTATTCTCATAATTTAAAAGAACTGGGTATAGCGGCTATCCCAATTTTATAAATCCTGTTGTTAAGGAATTAGGTTACAATTCTTAGTTTCCAAAGTGTCCCGGTTTTTGATGGCGAGAAAGTGGTCACCCTAGTATTCTGTGCATTTTACGACCATGTGCATTGGATCCGGAGGCCCCTTAATGGAGACACTTCGATTTGTTCCGGAGGAGCAGAGCAAATCATAATTTAGTGCATGTACGAAATAAATACAACTTGCAGGTCGACTTAACTACAAAATATTTCCACAGCTAGGACCTATGTATTTTCTTGCAATCGTAAACTTCCGTTTCCACTGCATTGAAAACGTCAATTCACAGGGTCTGCAGGGTTAGTCTCTTAATTAGTACGTCTTTAAAACATTTGCGAGTAAAGTAGGCCCAAAAATTTGGTGAATAAAGACTGATAGGCTACCTATAAATTATACTGTAATATACCGGAGTAGGCCTATACACTTTGCTATAACACAATTTTGTATTAACTGTCAGGCAACAGTAGCCAATGTGCAGCATGCGCTCAAACAGACCAGAATGAACGGGTATGGCATGTTGATCACATCAGCCAGTGTTTAATCTAGACGTCTCTGTGATACAGCATTTCCCCAGAAAAAGTATATACGCAATATTCTTCCCTCCCCCAGAAAATGTTGATAGGTGCATATGTATACATGTGAAGTCTTGCGTCAGCAGAAGAATTCGACTGCGAAGCATCGAAATACTAAAGGGAAAAAGGCCATGAGAATAAAAAGCAGAGAATTTATATAAGTGTCATTTAAATGACAGCACTTTTCTCATAAATTTTTACGAAAAACTAGCGGTAGGCCTAATTTTTAAGCTTTAAAGTTAGGATGTAGTACTAATAGCAACCTTTAAAAGCATAGGTCTCACTGCTCCTTTTTCTGAGAGACAATTATCGGTATTGGCAGGAAAGAGAATCGCCCAAATGATTATAATCGTAATCTCCAAATTTCTAAAGCATCACTCGAAAGCCAAGCGCAGCCTTCAATGGATCAACCAATGCAAAAATAAATGCGCACAATGTCTTCCTGTGAAGCAACTACAACAATGCGGGCAGTAAAACACGGTTTCAATGTATTATTTTCAGAACAGCCAAGATGTCACAGCCTAACACTTTAAAGACTTTCGTGTACAAAAAGCGACTGTGAAAAAATGCAACTCATCTGCTACGCTACTTCACAACATATTCATTGTGCCAGAATTGCAATGTGCCGCATTAATGCTTTGTAAGTGCTTTGATGATTTTCCCCCAATGGTAGTATCAAAATGAAACCTACTAAAATGAAATGAAGGTTTTACTTCAGAGGTGTTAGTTGCAGCAAACACTCAAACACACACCAAAATCTAGTCCAGTACACCTATATGCATCAACATGTAATCACAGACTTCCTACATAGCAGTGCCACTAAGTAACTCTACACCTACCCTCTCCTCAGCAAATTATACATTCAAAAGGCGACAGTCCAAATGAGTTGACTAAAGATATCCTTTTAATTATATTTTTTAATGGAGAAAACAATACAACAAATCCAACATTTACACATTAAAATATATCGCATACGGCCAGAGAAGTAAAGTAGTAGAAGAAAAAGGGAAAGGAAAATATCGTAAAAGTCGCTTGGCAAAAATAGCTTGCACAGTTTGAACGTTCTGTCTTTTACAGCGATATCGAAACTGATGGGCGACTTGAAACGTGGATCAATTTACATGTGATAACGATGATGTACTGGTGCTCTGCTAAGCGTGCTGACGAACGACCAGAATAAAGCCAACGACTAATGCGAGCAGCGTTGTCAGATAGACATCCCAGTACGGACCGAAGAATCGAATGTCAAGCTGTTTGTAGAAATTCACATTCTGCAAATACGGACAACATACAGGAAATCACGGTCAATTTGAACTTTCAAGGTCAAATAATTATACTCTCATTACTATTCTGTACTAAAAATTAAAACAATTTAATAATTTAAAATAAATCTGATCCACAGAATCAAACATCAGCCTTAAAAGTAATATCTGGGGACGCCGTTAAGTAGCACTTCGATTCCAATCTAATCTAATCTGCAGACTTCTATAGCACCATAATTGAAATGCACAAAGCACCAAACAATGGTTGCTTTCAAGCACAGGAGATTTCAAATTCAATGAATTGGACGAATATCACAGTTGAGATCCATAAGGTCTCTAAGTCTGGCAGATGGGCTACAGAGGTAACCACGCCTTGCAAAATGGATTTCAGTATCAATCTAATGGCATTAAAGAACTAGTAGAACCCAGGCTTAAAGTGTGGTTGGATGTTCACTACCAGCGAATACACATCATATGATTAAGGTCATAAGCAAACTAATTTTCAGAAACCTTTCATTATACAGAATAACGTCTAATGCCTGACTTCCACGAGTTTAGCCAGGATCTATTCATTTTTGAAAGACTGTCCACAGAATCCCATAACAATAAAAAACCTTACCTCTTTGAGATATTCTGCAGCAAAGTAGAGGTTCAGCTTTCCAAGTGCCAGCAGAACTGGTATCTGTGCCTCACCGCTTGTCTCGGCGGCCCGGTCATAACATCGCTTTGCCAGATGAATGTCCTAGGAAGATGAAGTAAGAGAAAAAGCTCAAGACTAAGACTCACAATGTTCATTGTTCACATTCAGTCAACTAGAACCATTTCAAGTTTTAGTACCAATAAAAAAACCAATCTGTTTTGGTGGTCAACACCGACATGGAATGTCTGCACGTTAGGTTTCCAGATGTCCACATCTCTTCCTCAGTCCAGAAGTCCGCAGTCTGGGTGTTCTATTGGATCCCGTACTGTCAATTCCTGATCATGTCAATGTACTTGCTACCCGTTTTATTGTTGGTTTAACAAGGTTGCCCAGATATCTGCCTTCATTCAGGACTCAACAGCACTGGCTTCCTGTGCCATTGCACATTCAGTTCAAAATGTTGAACTCTTAAGCACAACTGTCTTGTTGCGGTATTTTCTTCATGCCTTAGGACTTTTGTATGTTGGCCTGTTCATTACCTAGTCACTACCCTTTGTTCCCTTGGGTCTTTTGGTTGTCCCTGCACAGGCTCAATCTAGAAGCGTTACTTGTGTTGGTCCTTCTATATAGTTGGAACTGCATTCTACAGGATTTGCAATTTGAGCTCCTCAGTCTATCTCCTTCTCTGTTTTTGAAAGGCCTCACGTTCATTTAATTCATTGGCAAAAGCATTGTCTTGGACCGAGAGTGCCTCTGATTCGCTGGTCGACGCCTTTATAAATAAATGCTTGATTACAATTACCGTACAATTACAGTTCAGAGCAATTTGTCTGGATTTGTCCCGTGCTTAAATAATTATGAACTCTTATACATGGAATCATATTGCAGAAGACAAAGTTGACAGTATTACCCAAAGATAATGCCCTGCTAGGCAACCATGTTCAGCTTCAGAATAACAGCGGTAGGTTGGCATTGCAAATAAGTCCATATCTGGTTAACCTTTACACACTTTGTAGCTAAAAGCTACTGTGGAAACAATATTTCTCATCATTAAACTACTAAACATGCATGATGTTTGCATATGCGGGTACCTGCTTCATGCCAAGTCCTCTTTCATGCATGTATCCGAGATTAAACATGGCCTGAGCATTGTGGTCTGAAGCCATGCGATAGTGAACAGCGGCCGTTTCGTAGTCAACTTCCGTACCGTAACCATAGTAATGGTAATCACCAATTTTTACTCTTGCCACTGTATAGCCTGCAACACAAACACAATTTTGAATATCATAAATAATAATAAACCTCTGAAATCTTAAGCATGAAAAAGAAAACTGTACAGTGTACACAACACATAAACCAGTAATAATTACCACGTTTGCTGCTGCAATGTGGGCTCATCTGTTTGCTGATCAGACAAGTTCTAACTGTCTTTTTCTCTTTATTATTAATTTTCAGGCCATTGTGCATGCATGCTGATTATGCACAACAAATTCCAAACACAATCTCAGAATTTTATGGTCTTCGGGTCCTAACAACCTGCTCCCTTCAATCTTTAATAACAATTTTTGTCACTTTATCTGAGTATTAGATGTTCATGCCATTAGACAAGATCCTTTTAAAGCATATTGCAAACGGAATTTGTTAGCGCCAACACTCCTAATGACCTTCAAAGTATGAATTGTACTTTAGGATGGAAAATATTTGCAAAAACACAGCATGTATAAAGTAAGCAAACCTGATGGATTGTGACACTGTTGAAAATACAGACATGAATTCTGCTATATAAGAAGCTAGGTGACCTCGCTAGCGGGACTTGTTTTCCATTCTGGTCCCACTTTGAAAACTTCTAACACTATACTTTTTAAGTGCCTGTAGTATTGCTGTCACTGATTGATTGACTATATGCCATGGGTTTACCCATTTGTTTCAGTTGTTTTCCATAGCTAATGACACTGTACGAATCATTTACAATCATACAGGACTAATATTATAATTTAGACTTAATATTATCACTGCCATTATATAAATCTACAAGGAGCATCTATCAGTACTGTCCGTGACCTGTCACAAAATGGCAAAATGAGAACTGACCTTGTGAGGCTGCTCTGTTCCAGTGTAAGAATGCTCTCTGGTAAGTTTCTGACTCATTGAATAAATGACTCTGGTCTGCAAGATAGTCATGTAAATGAAAATAAAACGATAATCGGTTTAGTTGAAATAGCAAATGGTGTGTACAAATTGAGAGCTTAATCACTGATTCATGTTGGCAGCATAAAAGTCAATGCTTAAAAATGAAACATGCTCCAAAGTTTAGAAAATTCAACTGTAAATGTCAGTAAAACACAACAACCATAGATGAACATTGGCCATTACCATTCGCCTCTTGCAAAACAATCACCCACGGTCACCCACAAAAAGTCAACAATATTTTTAACCATAGAAACTGATATATTAAACTCAACAACCACAACCACTCTACAATCTACATACAGCCATGAAACAAATACACCAGTGGTTCCCAACCTTTTTTGACTTAGGGGCCACTTTTTCTAAGTTTGAGGACACGAGGGCCAATTTTTCGTAGTTAAAGAACATTAGGGCGTTTAGGGGGCCACAATGTTAAAATTTAATTAACTAAAAGCATATAGCCTAAAATTGCTGTAATTGATTCAAAATAGAATGTTTAATGTTATTTATAGACTTCAAAATAAAATAATTTTTAATAGAAAATAATTATCTGTTCTATCCTGTCCAAATTGTCAATTTTTTCATATATTTTTGTAAATTCTTTGAGAGATGAGGGCCACTTTTGAGAACTGGCGGGCCATTTTTTGAGGCCTCGCGTGCCACTTTTGGCCCGTGGGCCACGGGTTGGAAACCGCTGAAATACACCATCTGCTCGTGTTTGGTCGTTTCAAAGAGCGAACCATTGCAACTTGAGTACAGGATGAGGCTCAGGAAATGGTCACATGCAACTTCAAAGATCAGTAGTCTTCAAGAACCGATCAACTTACCCTGATCGAGGATGAAAGCAACGTTCGACTGTGCCACTTCGTAGCCCAGCTCTGCCATGAGCGTGTAGATGAGCAGAGCGCCATCTGTGTTTCCGTTGCGATACATCGAGTGAGCTTCCATGATGAAGTCCGACCAGTGACCACGTTCGGCAACATTTTTGAACAACTGTACACAGTGTACAGTTTCCATAAATTTTTCACCGTTGTTCAATTTTTAATGGAAAAATTCTGCAATTTTAGATTTCTTAGAATAAACATCACTACCATGCCAGAGAAAACCATACTGAAGTTGTAAATGCATAAATGCAAGATACAAGTTCTTCGCTGTGATCATCAAATATGATGATAAACAAAACAGATCTGTCTTGGCAACTATTCCCAGTAAATACGCAATTTCGTTGTACATGATACATTCTGATTCCCTAACTTCTTCAAACTGCTTAGTATGCACATCTATGTTTGTTCATGTTTGTTTGTATGTACACTTGTTATAGCACCCCTTCAAGTTCTTTACTCAGAGGCGCTCCCGAATGCAGCGCGGACACTGCATCGGAGTTTCATGCCGAAGCGCAGAGCAATTGTGAGTGAAGGACATACCAAAAGGTCCCTATGCAGCGATTTGAGGTGGATTCGAAACTGCAACCCTCCGCGCCCCACATATAGTGTGACAATACACCAAGGGCATGGAAATGGTTAAAATATTTGATTTATACTGATGTAATTCAAAATCTTTGAATGTTTGTATACATGTCTCGTTTTCAATAAGATGCATTCCTTGGCATTCTTGTACAAATTACAACTTAAACTCTGGAAATTAGGCAATTGAAAAGATAAAGACCAGGAAATGACAGAAACTTACTTCAGTGGCTGTGTGACAATTACGCATGATTCCTGTCCCAGTGGCGTGCATCTGGGCAAGATTGAAGAAGGCAAGAACATGACCAGACTGTGAGGCAAGCGTGAAGTACTTCAACGCCATTTTGTAATCGCGCTTAACACCAAGACCAGCTATAAAAAGCAATGAAGAAGAAAGGATGAGAAATTGTCACAAATGATCAAACAGACAAACAGAGACACAAGACAGACTTATTGATTAGAAGTCATGTAGTGAGAGAGAGCAGGGAGGGCAACTGGCTGGAGCTGATCAAAACAGAAATCCAAGTTTCGGCATTCTGGACTACAAATATAAACTTAATTTTATGGCTCAATCACATAAAAGTCTAATATCTGCAATTCTGCATGACAACAAAAAGTTACAAGTTCAGATATATTGTATTGATGGTAAAAATGCTGCGATGAGAGTTCTCTATCAGCAATTTTTTTATGAATACGAAAATGACAGCTCAGAGTAACTACCTCCACACACTACATTACTACCACTGAAGAATGATAAAATAAAACAGATCAGAAACAGATCAGTGCAGTGAGGTTTGTATGCACCATACAAGTTCCCTTCCATAGATCATCTACGCATATTTAAAGTTTCGTTTTCATGGCCGTCATACTGGTACAATGGGTACATGTTATAGAAAAGGTCTTAGTTTGGTCTGCACTAGTTGAACTACTGGTACGGTAGTTGCCTTACTATAGTACATGATGCCAAGCTGTAGTTGACCATCGACCCAGCCTTGGTCAGCAGCTGACGAAAAGTATTTGAATGCTTCTTTGTAATTCTGCCATGGAAACATATAAAAAGAATGTATATATACAACATAGTATTTTGGAAAACTCCTGTAGTCATAGAACATATAAAGTTCAAAGATTAAAGCACATATCTAACACATGCTATATGAACATTAAGTCAGTGCATAACAAATCTAAATAAACAGACAAAACTTAATATTAGTCAGAAGTCCGATGTTAAGTTTTCACATCCTGATCTCATATCAACATCACACACACACACACACACACACACACACACGCACGCGCACACACACACACACACACACACACACAATATGGTCAACATTAACCCATCAGCAATTTTGCCTACCATAATATAAGAGAATGAAACTATAATTATAAATTAGCACAAAAATAATAATCTGAAACTACTATGCTACAGATGATCACGTTGTTGTTTACAAGAAAACAATAACAATGATGCACTAGGCAGGAAAAAATTTAATATAAGATCAATATTAAAAGCTAACATTTATAACATGAAAGCTGTTCAAAAACATCTACTGTGCTCTCTTGGCGCTTGTTAACTGTCATGTTATGATGACTGGATACTTTCTCTACAAAACGAATATTATAATTAAATTGAGTTCGGGACTACAATCGTCTTAGATATCTCTCCCAAGTGATATATAAATTTTTATAAAACAAACAATGACATTAAAATTAAGCACCTCAAGAGTTCCTCACCTTTTCAACTCCTTTCCCATACAGATACATCAGGCCAAGGCCACTCTGACCCATTGGATTGCCCTGCAGCAAAGTCAACAAGAAATATACAATTTAACGAGAGCAAAGTCACTCTGCTGAGAAAAAGAAAAAAAGAAATGAATCGCAAACCTAAAAGGATAAACCTTCAATTTATGCATATATTAGCAGTCTTCATCAGCAATATGGCTCAAAACTTCACATAAGAAACAAGACTGAACCTTAATTAAAGTGTGGTGAACGAGTCACAAAAAATCAAATCGTGACAACAGACTACATCCAACATTTCTTTTATCAAATGATTGAAAGGTGCTTTCACTTTTTCCAGCAGTATCTGTCTTTAACAGAGTAGATCTGCCAAGAAAGGTGAAACCTGCCACAAGCTGAAGAGCTTAATTTGAGTAATTAAGCGGAACCAGTAAAGAATGTCAAAACATACCTTATCAGCCGACCTCTTGAAATACTGGTACGCAGTTTCATTACTTGGCTTCACAACGCCACCTCCTTCCAGGTACATCTAGCATGATCACACAATTTATCAATTAAATAATCATTCACTTAACCAAGCAGAGAAATAATTAATCAGGAATGCAGATATATACTAAAGCAAGCAACTAGCACACTAGTTCACTAAACTCAATCAAACAGAATTTGCTACATCCAGTTGGAAATCAATAGCAAACGATCACCTGAAACTGGGATACACATCTTTTGCATAAAATGAACCACAACATGACTTAATGCTCAGAGTGATGTATGCACCATACACCAATAATTTACAGTACAGCAGTTAAAATCTTTAATTGACGCTGTTTATAATAAGTAATTTATCAAGATTGATATTACCTACAGAGAATACTGAACATCTTAGAAGTGTCAGTGTTTGAAGCACAAAAACAAACAAAAATGCAAAAGTCAACAACATGATGAAGAGAATGCTGATTGAAAAATGGCACAGACCAGTACAAAGATGAAACAAAACGAGGATGGTGAAACTTGATACATGTAGTCGTGTATGCAACTATGCATGTGTTAAGGAAATCCTATATGTACATGAAGATAGCATTCTTAAAATTAGCATCTTTCCATCATCCTACCTTTCCAAGAAATGCCATTGCATTAGCATTCCCAGCTTCTGCAGCTTGTACAAAGTAGTTCATAGCAACCTGCAAAAACAGATGTCTAGTAGGCATTCTTCTCATCAGATATTCAAATACTATAGCAACAAACCATATCAACAGTGCAACATTCCATAGATAATTATAGCTTACCAAAGAATAAAAGGAATTCAAAGATTGCCAGAAGACATCAAAGAACTACTTTGAGATTTCATGCAAACAACTGCTTTAATTCAAAAGTTACTCAAAGGTTCCACGTAAAATCCTGAATCATATATTCTGGCACTCAAAATTACGAAACCATAAAAACTTCTCACATGTTATTATTAATGAGAAACATTAAAATGCCTCAAGTTCCGTCCAATTTTGTTTAAACTATCTTCCCTTGATTCAATACAGGACTTCACCTCGGATGGTTGAAGACTTACTTATGCAATTAAAACAGCCAAGAATAACTCTGTATAATCACAGCATCAGTTACTAATCATTTCATAATTTTTCTTACTTTCCTTACTCAATTAAACCTCTAACTTTTGAATACATAAACGATCTTGTGTTTCAGAACTTACCTCATGGTTGATATCGACGCCCCGTCCTCCTTGAAAGAACAGCTGACCGAGTCCAACCTGCGCCTGGACGTCTCCTTTATCTGCGAGGAATTGGTAGTACTGAATGAGATCATCGTCTAGCAATCCACTTTGTGTTCCGGGTGATTCCGCTTCATCGAGAAGACGCACGCGCTGGATGACAGTCCCACCGGTCAGCGAAATGTCCTCGGCCACTACAGTGCACAAGACGTAAAGCACAGCACAGATCCCTTGAGAGGTTTGCAAAAGGTTCTACATAAATGTGGTTACAGTGAGTGAAACAGAGCTGACAAGAGACAAAAGGAAGGCATGCAGTCTGGACCACATGCAACGTGTGTGCGGCTTAAGGAATGATCTTTGCATGAGTGTATATATAGTCAGTGAATCTCGAGTATCACATAAGAGCTACAAGAAAAAATTTACAAATTCAGAAGAAAAGCGATAGAAATAGTAACCATTTTTAAAAAAGGAGGTTTAACAAAGGCTGTCAAGGGCCAGGAATTGCAAATAATGGTTGCTATGGATGATGAGAAAAAAGAGGAATGGACGCATCTACCGAGGTGTATAAAGATGCCAACTACAAATTCAATAGACAGCTTTTCTTCACTCTAACCTTTAGTCATCACAGATATCTGGCTACATTTTAAGGCCATTTACAGCTCCTTACCTTTGGAGGCAACTTTTCTGTAGTAGTTGAGGGCAGTTTCACAGTTAGTCTCAACACCAACTCCAGCCCAGTAGCGATAACCCTGCATTTGAAAACATTTCCAGATACAGCACATTGCACAACTAATGCAGATAGTTTCAGGCACAAGGGTCTCAGACCTCAGTCTCAGTGATGATCGAAAAGTCTAGAAGAACGGATATGTGGGCACTTCACATGGTGCAATGGCAGGATCACACTACAGCTCCATATCTTGACATCTATCTCCAAGGACCTGGAAGAGACCAGTTGGACGACTAAAGCATGTATAAGTCGTATATGGATTCAGAATGATGGTTCAGGCAAATCTTCACCCACTAAACTACAGGCTAACACAGCTTGGACTCAATCCAAAGACCACGTCAATCAGCAGAGTCATGGAAATTGCAATGCTCTGCATGGGTGCAGTGTACCATTACTGATGATGATGAGGATGATGATGATGATGACAACAACGATGATGACAATGACAATGATGATGATGGTGATACCTCATTAACTCAGGGAAATGTTTATTAAATGGCAAAATAATTTTGTTACCAACATGAGCCAAAGTGTAATACAACTGATTGTTTAAATGTAAAGAATATTATGACTTCAGATAAGTGCAAGAGTCTACATCATGTATTTCAAAGTTCACTCTTCTTTAGATTTACTTAATATAAGTCATTTGCATCAACGTGAGAAGGTAATCTTGACATACCACAGCCATCTGACCCAAAGGATCTCCACCCAGCGCACTAAACATCAGGTAAATGGTGCTCTGCAATGAATAGAAAACAATCTTGAGCAAATATATCTTTCAAATAATATTATAAAATCCTTGTTGTTAAAATTTCCAAATAAACGATCACTGTAATAATATTATCGAATCCTAATTAAAAAGTCGAAATAACCCATCCCTAAAATCGAGCCCCTATCTACCGGGTACCAGTCTCCTGATCTCAGTAATCAACATAAAGCTAATTTAAAGTATGTGATTGTAATTGTAATTGAACACTTATATAGCGCCACTTCAAGAAAACTCCTCAGAGGCGCTCCCGACCTGTTTTTGAATCTCTGTGCCCTGTCTTTCGGTTTAAAGGGTCTCACAGAGTCTGACTGCAATGCTTAAAAACACCCTTATCAGTAGCCACAAGCTTAACAATGTTTTCTAACCGGATGTACTTGTAGCATAATAACAACTGTCTTTTGAGAAAGGTAGTTTACACAAAATAACAATGCTTAAAAAATTGTTTACATTAGCACACTTAATGAATTAATTAAATAAATTGGAGGTTTAACTTACCTTAGCCTGGCTTGAATTTACTGCAATTCCAGTTGTATAAAGCAAGCCCAAGCCCTACAAACAACAATAATGTCAGCCATTCATTAACATGTGAAAGAAACAGAACGCTGAAAACAAATTAAGATTATCTGCTGTAACAATTTCAAGTTATTCACATGACAAATTATACTGATTTACCTCAAGGTAAATTTTTCATGTACAGAAAAATTCAAATTCACTGCAACAGAACTTTAGGAATACACAAGTGCAAACTTATCAGTTAAACAAGACATGTGACGAAGCAACTATTGTCCGAGATGTCAGATCTTCAGGTGATGCAAGCCTGTGCCACTGACAGCTGAATTAACCAGAGGGCACAAGTGGAACAAAAATCTCAAAGCATATTCTTCCTAAATGCTCATTCAACACTGTAGCACAAAATGACACACGTTAGTACAGTGCAGCTCAGGAACCAACCAGCTGTCCTCTAGGCGATCCAAGTAAGGCCAATTTCTCAAACGTTTCCTTCGCTCTTGTGATGTTCTGCTTTAAGTGATCTCCAAACAGATAAGACATCGACACCTTCTCCATCGCTGCAGTATGACCAAGCGCCGCTGCCTCGGACAGTAACTGGTAGGCCCTGTGAAAACACAGACGCAATGGTTAATCTTTTACCCGTTTGCCCCGAGAATATCCGCTGAAAACGGGCTTAAAATTAAAAAATGAACTGGTAAAGGGTTAGATGGACCAATTCCGGTGCGTAATATGCACGAAATTCAAAGTTTTAACTTGCATGAAAATCATCCAAAAATACAGCCTTTAAATGTTTCTTTTTCTCAAAATTTTCTTTTTGTTCTGTATAAACAATAATCTGTAATAATTCAAAAATTGAGATAAATCATGTCCTTTCTCATTTTCTTCAAACTGAATATTCTCACTTATGACTGATTTTGTGCATATTGGAGGGGGTGGTGGTCACATTTCATGTTTCCGCCCTACAAATTCAAAAGGAAGTGCAACTTTTGTAAATAAGAATTTCTTACTCAGTAATTTTGGTTAGCACTGAAAACCACCTAGAAATTTTCAACTCAATAACACAAAGCACGAAAACAAAAAGAATTTTTTTCAACGCAAATCAAATATACATACTTGGTAGTGCTTTTTCGGTTGGTAGTGTTATTGAGAAACATCAAAGCTTGTTCATAGAGCAGTTCAGCTGTTAGACAAAGTAAAACATTTAATAACTCTGCAACTTAACTTTTAAAGCAATTTACAACTTTCAATATTAAAAATAAATCATCAAATTCAAAAACTTAATATCACTGGTTTGAGCTTTCTTGAGAAGATGAAATGCCGACCTGATTGGCAAATGAATCTACGAGTCAACATAAATAATATAAAATTCACAGTTTGCGAATCAGTACTTGGCCATGGACCACAGTTTTAGATGCACTGTGCTAGAAGATCCATTAAATTCGGGAATACATCCTGCAAAGAGAAGAATCCACTTTGAATAAGAGACAATAAGCGAAGTTCAATATCTAAGACACCAACTGATGCATCAACCCATTAATGAGGAGCTGCATTGGTTTCCCATGCACTTTAGTACACGCTCGTAGTTAAAGGGTTAACAGCGATAAAGTGACTACACAATGAGAATACATGCATAACTTACCTTTCTTCTCTTCCTCTGTCATTGGCTTCTTATGCAGTTGATCCTTATTTTCATCCTCGTCCTCCTCCTCCTCGTCGGACTCCCCTTTAACGCGTGATCCTGTCGATTCTTTTGCCTCCACAGTGTGACCTTCAGAAGGATGTCTACCAAAGTCAATGATTTCCGGGTCTTCAGAATCTTCCTCGTTCGTCACTTCCGCATGAGCGTCAAGAACGTCCTTATGCGTAACCCTCTCTGGATGCGTTTCGTAGTGTTCCTGATAGTCGAGAACAATACGCCCGTTGACCTTTGTCTGAATGTACTGCTCCATCTTAACTCGTCCAAACTGGTCAGGCTTGTAGATGACCGTAGTCTCCAAAACGTCTTTCATCGGTCGGTGCCGAAGTATTTTATTAACCTTTGGCGAGTGAAGCAGGTCACTGCTGAATGGATTTGGAAACTCTGGGTCAACCGCATCTTCAGACTGGTTCGGCGAGTCGTCCTCTTTACTGTTGGGTACGAAAGACAGCTCTTCAATTTCACTGTCCTTGCTAACTGTCTCTGAAACTGACCCATCTAGTTCCTCATTCATATCCTGGTCACTTGCATATTTCGTTAATTCTTCAATCACAGATTCAAGAATTTCGTTCAAATCTGATTCAGCGACTGTTTTCACCAGCGATTCAGCTCCGCCTGGAAGCTCACCTTCGCCAACAGCGTCCTTGTAATATTCCGCCGTCTCTTCTTCAACAACTGCCTCTAGCTCCTCTTCATTCTTCTCTAACTCAGCCAGTAGTTCAGCTTCCAGCGCAGCCTCTTCAGCATCCAGTTGTTTGTTTTCGTCTGAATCAACGATCGCATTTTCATTTGTCACAGCCTCCTCCGATTCAACTTTCATCTGTTTCTCCTCTATTACATGTTGCTGAACTACCGGTTCTTCCGTAACATCTGCAGCAGCAGCAGCAGCGGCATCAACTGGTGGACCATCATTGTTACCGGCCTTTTCGTGCGGCGGTGCTGCAGGCGGATGCAGCGGTTGATTCTCTTCTGCGGTTATTAAGTGACACGATAATGTGAAAAATGTAAATACGAAAATGATAAACCTAGCCAACATTTCAGTTGTTACACCTGAAACAGTACAAAAGACAATCTCACAATATATAAGTAAGTAAGTAAGTATATAGTCCTTTTCAAGGCATTCTGCAAGTGAATTAGCTTAAAAGTGCTTCACAACATCAGTATGTACAATTGTACATGTGATTATATTAACATCACTACAGTATAAACAATTTCAAAACAATTGTGAACCTGAGATGCAGTCATTAGGTCTAATTAATTTCCCGGATTACAGGAATCTTCATGGTTAATTCAAAGCTATGTCCGTTATGTACCAGAGCTGGTAATCCCGAAGACTACGTGCCCGTATACAAAACAATATGGTTGCCAACGACTCAGCTAAAATAGAACGCTGTGTGCGACTTATCAGTCGCATCCCATGAAACAATGCGCACAGTAAGCAAATAATTAACGCAAGATCTAAGCAAAACGGTCAGGTAAATAAAAGAAATGAGAGGAAATATGCAGTAGAAACGTGGAAATATAGAAGTCGAAACTAAGACCGCAGCACTCTATTTTAGCGATTTCTTGGTCGGCCATACTGTTTACATGGACGGGCACACAGACTTCGGGATTGCCCCAGAGCTCACTGAATACGAAAATTTGCCACGGATTCGACTAGGTTTTCTGAATGACTGTTCACAAAATTGCAGGTTTTGACATCTGATCAAAGAGCATGCATTCGAAATCCAGATTACATGTTCATCTTAAGAAGTTGTGTAAACGCGACTAAAAACAGCATTAATGATCAATATCAACGTGTATCGTCTCTGTTACCAACCATATGTGTTTCCGAGAGTTGGATAAGAGATAATTATAATAAACCATTTAAATGCTAACCAACGACGTATGGATTAACCGTAACGAGCGATAATATAAGGCGGGCATATAACATCTGTAGTTGCACAGATATAAATATGTCTACAATAAAGATTACCCAATTGAAACCTGTTAAAGAAGCAGATTTTAATGATTCTACTTCAAAGTTTTGTCATCAGTGGCCATACGACAAAATTCAGAATTTCTGTTTATTATTGACAAGGTCCTTATCGCCGCAACTTGACCAAGTGGTAAAAATCGTCAAAGGGGTCGTCTCAATCGTTGTATATTATTTTGTCCCTCTCACATCGACGGATTTTGACATTTTGTTTTGTGTGTTGCTGAGAATGGAGAGTACATTATTAGGCTAGCCCCACATTGGGCCTACATTATACATTCCAAAGCGCGTTTGCTCTAAAGTCTAAGAAATCTAAACCGAAAGCAGAATTTGTGAGTAAAATTTGACTCCGTTTTTGAGATGATCCCTAGTTCAAAAATCAAGCCATCAACTTTGGCCACGTCGTTTTAAAATTCAGATAATAATGTGTGCTTCCGGTATAATATACCAATGTTTTATTCGCCAATTAGGCCTAACGGTAGAATGGTAACAAGACAAAAGTAAAAACGCACGCATAAATACTGCAGCGCTCTCATGATAGTAGGCCTAAGCCCAGACCACTGCATTAGCCTATTCTGTGCCAATTAAAATAGACCTAGGGCCTAATTCAAGTTTCTTTGATGCAAAAATACGACGGTATAGCTAGGCTATTGAACGATCGAAACAAAACGACTTTGTTTTGTATGAGCACCTGTGAATAATTTGCTCATAATATTTTGTTGGCGACTTGGCGCTGTAGAAGTTCAGATCTCGAGCTTACGATTGCGATTAGGATTAGGCCTAGGCCTACCCACAAACTGATTCGTAAATCGTAATCGTAGGATAGGCCTAGGCCTACGATATGACAGAAGTTGGTGAAACCTTTGATAGATAGGTCTATCACATTAGGCCTAATGATAGGTCAAATGCATCCATGCCAACTTGTTTTTTGGGCGACGTTATGGTGATTTAAGTTTAGGCCTAAGTTGCGTCTGTATCAGGTAGCACTTCTAGATTGACTGATCGACTGATTGATTGATTGATTGATTGATTGATTGAATAATTTATTAGGCCCCAATAATTGATTATTTGATATGTTTATTTTTTAATCTATTTACTTATTTGTTTGTTTATTGTTATTAATCCAATTTCTAAATATTGTTTCAAGTAGGCTAACAATCGTAGCCTAACAGTAGGATAATTAACTCGGAATTTCTTAAGTCCAGACAAGACTTTGATGAGATGGCAGTCAGAGTTAACCAATCGATGTCAAGGAGAATGAAGCGTTAAGCATCAGTGTTGTAAGGTAAGGTGAGTGTTTTGTGTTTAAACGTAACACGTTGTTATTTTTTGACTCAGAACGATAAGAATTTGCTCATGTAAGTTGAGTTTGATGCAAACTCTAGCCTTTATCAAGTTGTTTGTTATCAATTATACAGTTGCAAGTAGAGATTTTGGTGCGTCAAGTGGTGGGCGATATTAGCAGAATTCTGTTATCGATGCTCGTTATAACTTCGTAATTCACATTGAAGAGCAACCGCCGAGTAAAAAAAATTGTATAGTTTTTGCTGCTGTTCACTGTTCATTTTACACTGCAATGAAGGATGTGCTTGTTTACTCATGTGTGATTTGTCTGGTAGAAATGACTAGCTGGCCTACTTGTGACTACTTAACTTCCAAATTTAGCCTTTTGCGTGAGGATACCCGTTCGCTTTAGGAGCTTGCATTATTTCAGAGATTTTTTTATCTCGGTCTAATAATTATGGTCCGTACGATGAGGCCTTAATTGATGTGGCACCCATTCAAATGGACAACGGTCGTGAAGGATCTCGCCCGATCAATTCAGCAAAGAATGAGTATGCTCTAAGACATTATAATGTGTACCATATATTCATTCATTCATTCCTTCATTCATTCAAGTATTGTATAGTATTGTATCTATAAATTTATATCTATGGCCTCTCGCAGTGCCCACTAATCAGAGGTGCTCCCAGTGTGTGAGACCAAGAGGGGAAAGTGGTCTTGAGAGAGCAAAAACAGACACTTGGCACACCAGTTAGAAAGGAAGATGGAGTCAAAGGAGGAAATTCCACAGTTCCATGATGCAGGGCCAATGAAAGCAAAGTCTCACGTTTTAGCCATGGCAGTCCTAAATCACGGTCTGATGAAGAGATCAGGACGGTCCAAGGAGCAGAGCAGGCAAAGAGAAGTGGCCATGGTCGGCAGATGGATGATTTTATAGATGTTTGTTAGCTGAAAAGAATTTTATAATATGTTTATTTTCTTAATGCCCACTTGATGAAATAAAATGAATCGGTATCCATGGGCGGCCATGTTCTTGACGTCGTCTTGTGCTTTAGTAGTGCCACCCACTGAAACTAAATGAATCCACTTCAGTACAACCTTCATGCCATTTAGGATAATTATAGAAGTGCCATGTCCCAAAATACAGGATATTTAATCTTCAGTGTAACATAAAAGTTGACTTATGGCATTTTGTTTATGTTGTATTTATAGACTTCCAGCTGTGCGCAGAAGGAGAAGAACAACAATGACAAAAGTTAAAGGGAAGTCAGTACTCGATTAATTCATGCTTCTTAATTTTTTTACTGAAATATCAATAATTTGTTCTAAACGATTTAAGAATTTACCTCTGTTGAGCATTCCGTGACGTAGGCCTCTAATGCTTTGTTGTTTATGATCTTGTGTTGCCATCAGAGGCCCAAGTTCCTTCTGTAGCTACTGATCTCAAATGCCAGCAATCTGTCCACTTACGTTATTGTGCAGCATACATTGTTTCAGTTGTATTTATTAGCATGCTGAATATACATTTTATTTTGGTGCACCTCCAAATATTCTTTAAACTGTTATTGTTCCCACTGTTTTTTGCTATTCTTGTCCTTAAAAGTATGTCTTTTAAAAAGTTTTCTATTTCAAATCAGCATGCTTCTTATGCATGCACAATCACTCACATTTAAACATTTTGTACCAGCTACTTCAAATAGATCTCGATGTCCCTAGCATCAAATAGCATTGACTTAGTCTTACTTATGTTTATCAAAATCTCAAAGCCTTCTGTTCTGTGTTTGAAGTGTTTACATTTTCATCAATAGTTTTTCTTTGTTTGTTTACAATGTCAATATCATCTGCAATTGTGACAAAGGTTCCAATTTGCAATTGTGACAAAGGTTCCAATTTGCAATTGTGACAAAGGTTCCAATTTGCAATTGTGACAAAGGTTCCAATTTGCAATTGTGACAAACGTTCCAATTTGCAATTGTGACAAAAGTTCCAATTTGCAATTGTGACAAAGGTTTCGATCTGTCAGTGTTAATATTGCATGTATCATTACTGCTTAACTAGTTTGTTCTCAAGTTTGTGGTTTTGACGAACAAACAGAAACATGTGAACATTATATGACTTTCAGGTTTATCCTTGTCCTGATGGAAAGCCTGGCTGGATCAGGACATCGATATGCTGCAAAGCGAGTACGACTGGCAGAGAAACTAGACGAATACAAATTCGATCCATGGGGTGAGAAAACTTTTTAGTATAAAATTGTTACTGAAAGACCCTACAGTAGTTGCTCTGACATTATGGATTTGTTGTTGATTGCGGTGCATAATACGGGGTCATTGCATTGCATAATTACGTAACACTCAATGGTGGTGGCCATTGAAAATGTTATGAGACATTATGCGGGTGGGTGGGTGTAGACCTGTTCAGTTTGACCTGAACAGGTCTACACATTTTTGTCAAAGTTTAACGATGCATAATTCAAACTTGGGTTGACTCAAACACTTAGCATTTGATTTCTGAAACTTTCTCAATGAGATGAATAAAATTTTGTGCCAATTTTCAGCAAGATCATGTCGTCCACTGTGTTGCTTTGACTTAACTAAATCTGATAGATTACATGTTAACTACACTAAACATAAATGTTATGTGAAAGTATTTTATTTGTGTTTTTGTAGTGAGACAGTGGGTCGTATATCGTGAGAAAAAGAAGATCAAGACGCTGAAAGACTAAAACACCAGCCTGTTAATTTTGCTTATGTGTGAAGACAATGAAAACTTATTACTATGGAAAGTAGTATTTTATAAAAAAATATACTGGAGTCAAGAAAAATGTTCAATATCGAAGGTCATTTTAAGATTAGTATAGTAACTTTTGTGATACTTGTTGTCAATACCTGTATTAATGTAGCATTCTCGGCAATAGGTTCTAAGTGCAGACGGAATGGGCGCCTGCATAGAGGCAAGAGGATGCACTTATTATTATTATTATTATACACAAAGTAAAACTGTATGAAAATGCCCATGTTCTTAATTTCTGGCTTTGCATCTTTCAAATTCTTGCTAAATATCATTATGTTTGTACCAATGATATCTGCATGCACCTATATGAGTTGTGAAAACTGGTGCAAAACATGTCAAGTAGGGCCATATTTACTACGCATTTATATGAGGAATAGTCTGAAGTGATGAGCGTGAAGCCAGTCTGCAGAGCAGTAGGTTGAGTGGGTCTCCCCAGCCAGGGAATGTGCGAAAGAGGGTTATGAGTAATGCAGACAGGATGGTTTGTCTAACTGTGGTTCATGAAGTTATTCCAGTACGGCTTGTACACCAACTTCATTCACACACTGACACCAGCTGTGTTAGCTGTGATTAAAGTTCTTGTGATGGTCCTGGCAATGGCAATTATATCCGTTTGACAATTAGCCCTAAATGATCATTAGGGTTGCGTAATCTTGACCATAGGACTTGTTGCAGTACAGACAGCCACAAAGTTGGACAGGGAGGAATAATGCTGAATGCAGAAAAGGGGAGGGAAGACAAAGTAGATTGTTTCCGCAGATCTAAAGTCTAATACTTCTAGATATTGTGACATAGGCTAATTGTATTTTTGTTGTGTAATTAGACAATTATGTAGCACTTGCAAGTATACCTACAAATCATTTTAGGTAGGCCTACTGTATGCATTAGACTAGTGCTGTCCAGCATGCGGCCCGCGGGGGTCAAGACTTCAAGTGGCCCGCCGGGCTCACTATAAATTTTTAACTTTGTGCTAAATGAAGTTAAGGACAAAGTCAGTGGTCGACGGCTATGTTTATTCTTAATTAATGATAATAATATTGTAACAATAACTGTTGCTGGAGTTTGGACAGATATATCAGGAAGCCAAATCAACAACTAGGCCTAATGTCCTCTTTCTAAACCAATGGGTTTACAGTGGCATACGTTCCCATAGTCTACATGTGGCTGAAACATGACTTCTGGTTTTATTCCTGTGCTTCGGAAACCATCACAAGCCATTCACTTCTAGTCATTTCTCGCAGAGTTCAACAACCATGTCTGTAAGTAGGTGCGACCGTGCCTTTCATGAAATAGTCCACTTCTAGTCCTGATGGCTGAAAGAAAACAATCAATTGGCATAAGAGACCTCAAGGCCGACGAAAACCAACGTCTTGGGATCTTTCTCGACCAATGATTATGACTGATCTTTAGACCGAAGACTCTGGCTTCGATATTTTCGACGTGTAGGAGGATGGAGATCTGGCTCAGCCATAAAGTGGAGCGAAGCCAACAGAGCTGTGGCTGGGTCACCAGTATGCTTTTTGTGCTGAACCTATCGACTTGGCTCAGCCGACGATCGGCTTCGGCGACTTGGCCTAGTTTTGTCTCGGTCAAAATTGCTCACCTCTGCAGCATTTTTAAGGCTTAGTTTTGTGTTGTCAAAATGAAATTATATTATAATATAGATCTTTATCATAATCAGTGTGACGTCACAATATGCCTAATTTTGTATTGTCAGTGAACTTATAAATTATAATAACATTATCGTAGTGACGTCACAATAGCTAGGCCTCGTTTTTTGATTCTCAAAATGAACTTCTATAACATTGAATCTGTACGATAATCGAAGTGACGTCACAATATCCTTCTTTTGCCCTGTGTAGGCTATACTCTCAAAAATACTTCTATTATAGTAGATCTGTATCATAATCGAAGTGCCGCCACAATAGGTACCGGTATAGTTTTTTAATTCTCGAAGTGAACTTATATAATAGTGGAAATCTGCAACTACCACAACAACAACAACAGCAGCAAACTACTACCACCGTGTACCACTTGCCAGAGGCGGATACAGAAATTTTTGAAGGAGGGCCAAAATTTTTGGTCTTGGGTCATGGCCGGATTGCCTCTCCACGGATCCGCCCCGCCATGTGCTACTACCACCACCACTGCTATCTGAAAGACCTTGTTTTACATATTTTTAGCTCTTGGTAGCGTATATCACTCGCCTATAATTATAATACTGGTACTACATAGGCCTACTATGCGTCAGTATGCGATATTAATTATGTATAGGCATGCCGCATGCTTGCCATGCCATTTAGTGTGCTGTTACTTCCGGGCTAAATCGACACAAGGAACCGTAGGCATTTTTATGGCTATAGACATAAATATAGTACTATAGCCTATACGAGATTTCTAACCTAATTATTATAGTTGGCTCTAACGTGGCTTATTAATCATTCCTATCCGTTTACCCAAACTTTACCATATATATATATATATATATATATATATATATATATCGATATAATTATATAGCATTATATATTTATATAATTCGTTTCTTGAAATATTCATACACATAGGCACATAGCCCTATGTATAATAACCCGTGCAATGCGTGCATGCTATATAATATATATATATATACAAATGTACTACATAAATGTGTATATATATATATATATATGTGTGTGTGTGTGTGTGTGTGTGTGTGTGTATGGATGATAGCGCTTATAATACGCAGCTGCATGGTGCATGTGTGGTATGCTATGGGTGGAGTGCACTAGAACGATGGCGCAAGAATTGCAAAGCATACAGATGTGAAGATGCGACACTTCTCGCTAATCGTCGCTCACGAGATGAGCTTCGTCGTGAAGAGAACATGCAGTCATCCCCGACTGCATGCATGGGGAGGAGGAGGAGGAGGAGGAGGAGGAGGAGGAGCAGGAGGAGGAGGAGGAGGAGGAGGAGGAGAAGGTGGAGGAGGAGGAGGAGAAGGAGGAGGAGGAGGAGGAGGGAGGAGGAGGAGGAGGGAGGAGGAGGAGGAGGAGGGAGGAGGAGGAGGGAGGAGGAGGAGGAGAGGGGAGGAGAAGGAGAAGGTGGAGGAGGAGGAGGAAGAGGGGAGAAGGAGGAGGAGGAGGAAGGGGAGGAAAGGAGAAGGAGGAGGATAGGAGGAGGATAGGAGGAGGAAGAGGAGAAGGAGAAGGAGGAGTAGGAGGAAGAGAAAGAGTAGGAGGAGTAGGAGGAAGAGGAAGAGTAGGAGGATGCCAACGGAAGTTCTTCCATCCATCGCCCAGCAGAGCTGCAGTCGGCGTTGTCCTTGCCAGCCAGGCATCCACGCAGCCAGCCGCTACATATACTCTGTCTGTCTGTCTGTCTTTGTCTGTCTGTGTGTGTCTCTGTCTGTCTGTCTCTCTCTGTCTGTCTGTCTCTCTTTCTCTCTCTTTCTGTCTCTGTTTCTGTCTCTCACTATCTTGCTCTCGCTCTCTCTCTCGCTCTCTCTCGCCCCACCTATCATTTCCACGGAAGACGTCGTCGGGGTTTGATATAGACCCTGTATAACAGTACACAAAGCCTGTGTGTGCATATGAGCCACGCCACGGGCCGACGAGAAGGCCGGGACCTTACATAGCATATAGAGAACCGGCGAATACAATAGAAGACTGCATGGATTCCGTTCTACCGCGATGATACACGTGGAGTATTTCGCTGGCAAACAGATTCGTTTTTTCGAGTGTCGTCGTCGGTAAATAAGTGAAGTCGACCGAACTGACAGACCGGCAAATTTTCCCGTTATATTAGAGCAGATAATTGGCCTTAACAGCACCAACGATATTGACGATATTGGCTGCATGAAGGCACTCGCCGTATAATATGCAGTGCAGGCTATGGACACCGAGGAAGACCGACGAACAGCCGCAGCGCTGATGCTTGGATGGCCTATATACTATAGGTTATTCATGCATGGTGACAGGAGTAGGCCTATATGGAGAATATGAATAATTATGGATCCATGATTGTTTCCGCCATTTCAACGTATACAGCCTTTATAACATGGATTGGATCATTGGACACACACTAAGACGAGATTCCTTGCTAAGGATAGTGATTGAGGGGGGAAATGGAGGAGAAAAGAACAAGAGGACGACCAAGACAGATGATGCTGTACTGAATGATAGAGGACGGCTGGACGGCTGGACGGCTACCAAAAGCTAAAGGAAAAGGCGCAACGGAGATGGAGTGGCGGCATTTTGAGTTCGAACCTGCCTATAGGGGGCAGAGGCAGACTCGGCAAAGGACCCGAAGAAGAGAGACCGCCTTTATGAGGCAAGCTTTTGTGAGGCAGTTATCCCAAAACTAAATTGTAATTTGTACTTGATTATCATTCAGATATAAACTATGGTGTCGTGGTAGGTCTAATGAAGAACGATAAGCCTTAAACTGTGCTGTTGTTGTTGTCGTCGTCGTCGTATTGTTGTTGTTGCTGCTGCTGCTGTTAATGATAACAACAACTTCTACGACTACGATGATGGCCAATGTTGGAGATTAAAATGCAACAACCTTTTTTATCCGTGTTATAGTACGAAATCAGCCGTTAGCATAACAGCGTATACTATAGCACTATAAGGACGTCACGAAAGTGTTGTAGACCAGGGAGATGACGTCATCATAGTACAGAGCTATTGTCGTATACCAGCAGCTTACCATGCATAAACGATGTTATTGTCTTAGGGATGGAACAAAATTGCATAACAAAGGGAAGCTATCACAATTAGAACAAATTAATAACCTCTAGCGTAATCATATACTGTGATATACACAATTTTTTCCCAATGACAAAATTAGTGGCGCAATAATAGTATATGACGAAAGAATGTATTGAAACTTTATTTGGCACCTTTCAAAAAAGTTCTCGAAAACGCTGCTCGCGAGACTAATTGCGTTGTAATTTAATAACGGTCTCCTTCCCAGTCACTATCACATGTAATTATACATGGTCATATCTTTCTTCTTTAGCGAATGCAGTTCGCACCAAGCTATGCCACCGCGACGGGACCCTCAGCAAGATGTAGAGCCTGGAGTCCTCCCGGAAAACGAAGAAGGCGGCATATGGTCATATTGCACACGCGCGCGCGCGCGCACATGTACACACACACACACACACACACAGACACACACACACACACACACATATATATATATATATATATATATATATCCTCCGTTGTTCATTTCGGTGATTTCCGATCTATCCACGGCGATCCAGGCAACGGCGTTACATGGTAGCCTATCATCATATGATTAATTATACTTGTAAGTCAGGTCTGCAGAGATTTTTATAGGGTATGGGGGGGGGACCATAAGTTTGTTCATTTGACCATTCGATCATCTATAACTGCTCAATCTACTACCTATAGGTTACATTAACAGTTTAACCGCGCATACCGGTGCAAGGTATCAAAAATGCGCATACGGTCCGGTCTCAATTTTATATTAGTTGGCAAACTGGGTATTAAATATATTATTTCTCTGCAAATACATATTATGTCTAATTGTCTATTTATGTATATAGGCCTACTAGGCATGCAGAATGAATAAAGCGGTCGAGAGTCGCCTGTGTAAGTGGTCTTTAAAGGCACCAACCAACATCAGCAGCAGCAGCAGCAGCAGCAGCCACCGAGGGAAACGCCACACACACCCACATCGCGGCATTAAAGGCAGCGGCTGCCGTTTATGTATACACAAGCCATAGAGTCTTATCTATTAATCAAAACATCTGCTGTTTGAACAGAACTCCAGACTTTTATCACATATATATACATATATTTATATATATGTATACGTATACGTAGCCATATAAATACATAATCCTATATATATTAATTATATGAGTATATATATAAATATATGACTATGTACCTGTCTTCGCGTATACCTAGCGCCACGTAATAACACAGCACGACGACCGAACGCATTGGCGAGTTGCTGACCGACCGACCGACCGACCGACCGACCGACCGACCGACCGACCGACCGAACGATGGACCGATGGACCGACAGCGCCTTGGGCAGCGAGCGGATGGAAGGACGTGCGAGCGGGCGGTCGGCGGTGGCAACTGTTGCCTTGTCGGCGGCGGCGGCGTCTTGGTCGACCTTATGGCGGAAAATTGTCGACGTTATATTTCACGAACCGCCGTCTGCTGTCTAGAAACGACGAAGACGTCGTCGGTGGCGCTGACGGCGGCCGCCATGTTTGTTGACATAAGCAGACGACAAACGTGGCGGCGCCCGGTCAACGTCAATACCAAAGCAAAGAAATCCATATGGCGCCTGCCTGCGTCCACCAATTACACACCAAACATACGGATATATAGCATGTGAATATATATATATATATGCGTATTTCCAATCCTTATTATTATATTTATATATATACATATATACAAATATATATATACACTCATAATAAACGTCATAATCTTTTACGTAATTAATTCAGTCGTCTACAGTGCCCGCAGCCCTGCAATTCTTTTGGCGTCGCATAAGCACATTATTTAGGATAAGTGAACATCATTATTGGTTTTACACACATAGGCTTATGAGGTCTATTGCTGTTAATTCGTTGTATTTATTATCTCACCTCGTTTCGCATGAACTGTGTAATTTGCAATTTGTAATTGTAATTACAGGTTTATATGGCACCACTTAGGAGCAACAAATCTGCAGAGTCTGACGAAACAAAACCACCATCGAATGCATGGACTGTTTTCATGCGATTGTGGTTATAGGTGGTAAAAGAAAGACGAATGAATAATTCAAGTTGGAGATCGTCAAGGTCGATTATTCAAGGTCGATTTTCAAGGTCGCTTTTTCTGGCAACTGCAAAACTTTCAGACTCCATGCATGGGTCGTGGTCCTCGTGGAAACTTGATTGACGACCCTAACGGGACAACTATACATGCATAGTCTAGGGCTTTAATTATATAGGCTACATCATTTGTTTAAACTTTTCATTCATTCATTTCACTTTATTGAACCCAAGAAAACGACAATTTTACAATTAAAGCAGTACATCAATAAATGATTGCAATAACAAAACAATGAAATTATGACACAGCAAATTAGGAATAAATAAATAAAGCCTAATTATTGACAATGGTTTAGGCCCTAACTTGTTACAAAGAGAATCGTTTTTCGATATGCATAAATATATAGTAGACTATATACCGTAGTTCATCTGTGTAATTTTCATTAAGTTATAAGTTTATTACAATAGAAATGAGCTTATATATTGAGGTATAGTTTTTGTAGCTAAAATTTGCTCCGAACACAATTGCAAATGAAATAAAAGTTCAAAATTATAATGCTCATCGTGTAGCCTATAGCCTATATATAAGCCAAAAAGTAAATTGTGATTGTCTTTCAATAAGAATATAAATAACGGGTATAAAATGTTAGAAAATGTGGGCACCAGCTGTTAGGTAGGGGCGGGACAAAACTCAGAACAGTCAAGCTGTTCACTCTATAGAAAAGGGGACGGGGCGAGGGGAAGAGCAGTTTACACCTTTACCCGTATACAATAAGGCAAGAGGCAAGGGCGGATACAGAAACTTCGGACGGGGGGGGGGGCAAAAATTTCTTGACACCTTGGCTCTGGGGAAAAAACGCATCTGCCAAAAAAGTTAATGACCTTTTTTTTAGTCATCCGGCCAAATTTCCGGGAAAATCATACCATTTGAGCAACCACTGAATCCAAATGGGGGGCCCACGATACATGGGCATTTCTAAATGGGAGGGGCCATGGCCGGATTGCCCCCCCCTGGATCCGCCCTTGCAATAATATGGCCTATATATTAGAAATTCAATCATATAAAGCAGGCCAAGTTCAATAACGCATACTGACAGAAAATTATGCAATAAGTCGCCATAATTTGACACTAAAGAATTTTTCGAGACAAAGGAATCTTTAAGCTTGACTCCTGAATCACTATGTAGCATATAATAATTATATAGGCCTATATATATCTAATTATATATGTATGTACAGGGTGCGCCAAAAAAGTAATCCTCTACGGGTTTTAGCCCATATCTTGGCCAAACTTACGAATTTTAAAATGAAACCTTACAGTCTTAAAGGCAATTCATATTTACGCGCAATGGTTCAAATTTCAACAAAATATTTCAAACAGAACAAAAGTTACATCACTTTCAGTGATGCCACCCACCGTTTTTTGACGATTCAAAAAACGCGAGGCAACAAAAAGTAACAAAAAAACAATTTAATTATTCTGGCCAATATCTTGGCCGGAAGTAAGAATTTCGAAATGAAATGTTACAGGCTTAAGGACAATTCATATCTACACATGACGGTCAGTTTTCATCAAAATATTTCAAACAAAATAAAAGTTATGCCACTTTTAAAAAGACCACCCACCGTTTTTTGACGATTCAAGGACGTAAACAAAAAGTAGCAAACACACGATTTTATTAAGTCTCATCTCAATTAATTGTTATCAAAATAGCCTTGATATTGCAAGATAATCATTATTATTACTATTTAAAAAAGAAACAGGGCATCAGCGTAGCTGCACGTCACTGAGAACTTTTGAGAAGTCATGACAATCAAATTGTTAAATAAGGAATCTGTCAGATTAATCAACAGATCCATCAAGAACTTTGCAAAGACACTCAAAAGAAGTTTCGGCACTGGTGGTGGGCACATTGAACACAAGTTGTGAAGCACTACCTAGTTAATTTTACAACAGTTATTTGAGAGGAGACTTAATAAAATCGTGTTTTTGTTACTTTTTGTTGCTTTTCATTTTTGAATCGTCGAAAACGGTGGGTGGCCTCACTAAAAGTGGTAAAACTTTTGTTTTGTTTGAAATATTTTTCTGAAATCTGGCCATCATGTGTAAATATGAATTGTCTTTACACCTGTAAAGATTCATTTTGAAATTCTTACTACTGGTCATGATATTAGGAAAAAAACTAGCTTTTGTTGCGTTTCGTTTTTGAATCGTCAAAAAGCGGTGGGTGGTCTCACTAAAAGTGATATAACTTTTGTTCTGCTTGAAATATGTCGTTGAATTTTGACCATTGTACGTAAATATGAATTGCCTTTAAGATTGTAAAGTTTCATTAAAGCATTCGTATGTTTGACCAAGATATGAGCTAAAAATGTAAGGGATTACTTTTTGGCGCACCCTGTATACTATAGTTATTTATACAATTGAACTTTTAGTTATTGTGTCCTATAGAGTACAGACAATGAAGACCAGACATATATTCAGAATATAGCAATACCGAGGAGGGAGAGTCAAATTCATTTTGAACAACTTGGGTATACTAATAGGCTTATAGGCCTACTTAAATTGGATGCTTCATTGATTAAGCGCTTGTCGGTTTCTTTGAGTGAATGATTGATTGACAGCTGCAGCGCGCATAAGAGACTCAGACTCTGCCGCCGCAGTGCATAGGAACAACCATCGTCTCTGACGGACCTGGCATTAATTATCTTTAATCATTCAGGCTTTGTAACCTGCATAACGCGTTGGGAAGATGAGTAGGCTATAGACACGCAGCACATCGTGAGCTTGTTACTACACCGTGATTCAAAAAAACTAAGCCAAACTGTTTTTCATATATCTCTAATGCCTGATAACATATCATGCTGAAATTTTCCAAATGTTTAGAGAAGTGGACCAAGAACATCGTTCCAAAATTTCATGAGATAAAGTTGAACGGATAAAAAGATATGAATATTTAAACTTCGTATGCCGAAATTGCAGTTTACAAGCAATTTTCTGTAAGATCCAATAAAATGTTTCCTTATATCTCTAATGCCTGATGATTAATCATTCTAAAATTTTCCAGATATGTAGAGAATTGAACCAACAATATAATTCCAAAAGTATGGTTTGATTATTTGATTAATTAATTAAGATGCTCAAAAAGTCCTACTCCTGCTTGCACGCAAGCCTGGAAGCGCAGGCGCCAAGCATTGGGCAACAGCAACGTCGATTGTCCTCTGGTCCAGGCCATCCCACACTTCCAACAAGCCTTGTTTCAGATCGTTTATATCGTGGATTGTTGTCTGTTAGACTCAGTCTTGCATCACGTTCCACACTTTGTAGTCGACAGGATTCAAATCTGGGCTGTTAGGAGGCCATAGGCCTAATGTGGGAGAATCGAAGTCTGGCGTCTCTCTTGTCAGCATTTCGATGGTTTCCTTGGCTCTGTGGGTTGGCGCTGTTCTGTTGAAAAAGAAAACAGCCTTCTGGGGCTAGATTTCTGATTACAGGTAGAAGATGTTGTGATGGCAGAACATTGCGATAATATACTCCGTTAATTTTACTCCAGGATCCCTGAAGACGAAAAATTGTCAACTATCAAGCATCGAAACCGCAACGAACACCATAACAGACTTGCTGAAAACGGATATTTCGGGAGATGAAGCTTAAATATTCATATCTTTCTATCTGTTCAAATTTATGACATGATATTTTGGAATCCTGTTCTTGGTTTAATTCTCTAAATATCGGGAAAATTTTAGTGTGCTTAATTATCAGGCATTGGAGATATAAGAAAAACAGTTTAGCCCACTTTTTGCTGAATCTGACAGAAAATTGCTTGTAAACTGCAATTTCAGCATACGAAGTTCAAATATTCATATCTTTTTATCAGTTCAACTTTATCTTATGAAATTTTGGAATCATATTCTTTGTCCACTTCTCTAAATATTTGGAAACTTTTAGCGTGATATGTTGACAGGCATTAGAGATATATGAAAAACAGTTTGGCTTAGTTTTTTTGAATCACGGTGTATATGAGAGGCGTTGTGTTAATGTATACTGTCCAGCAGTATATATGTACAAGGTGGGCCATAAAAAGACCCCGCCTATAAGGTTTGCCAATACCTTGGCCAGAAGTTAGAATTTCTATATCGAATTTGACAGGCTTAAAGACAGTTCATATGAATCATATCTACAAATGATGGTCATATTTCATCAAAATATTTCAAACAGAACAAAAGTTATATAACTTTTAGCGAGTAACTTTTATAATAACTTTTAGTGGTCTCGCTAAAAGTTATATAACTTTTGTTCTGTTTTTACAGTTCAAAAACGTAACGCATGCAGCAAAAAGTAGCAAAAAACCATTTTATTAAGTCATTTCTCAAATGACTGCTATCACATGAACTTGATATAAATAGTATACTCCCCAACTTGTGTTCAATGTGTACACCACCAGTGTTCAAAGTTATAATGAGTCTCTTTGTGAAATTCTCGATAGCCTTGTTGATGTGTTCCACGTGTAAATCATCCCATGTCATCTTCCATGCATTGCAAGAATCAATTCTCTTACACTGTATTGCTCTTGGTTTTAGCCACAGATTGTGGTATTTCGCCAGCATATAGGTCTCTACACTTGATGATCTATCAGGTTCCAATCTGAATATATCGGGGTCATTGGCTTTTCTCACTGAAACCCGCACAATTGACATTGAGCCGATCTCCTTTCATCAACGGCATGTTTCTTAACTCTCAATTTAACTCATTATTTTTCTCTGCACTCACTGTTTATCAGAGTAAGCGGTGATTATAGCTTTAGCTCCAGGACCCTTGCTCACGAAGTCTGCCTTAATACATATTTTGTCTGTCATTGACATCTTGGCCATTTTCATCTTAAGAAATTTTGAATTTCATTGCTTTAATAGCAAAATTATTAATCTGACAGATTCCTTGTTTACCAACTTGATCATCTTGCTAAATGAAGTGCAGCTACGCTGTTTCTTTTCTAAATAATAATAGCGAGGACTATCTGGACATGTGCAATGCATATCAAGGCTGTTTGATAACAATTATTTGAGGGGAGACAATACCATCGCTTTTTGCTACTTTTGAATCGTCAAAAAGTGGGTGGTCTCACTAAAGCGATATAACTTTTGCTTTGTTTGAAATATTTTTTATGAAATAAGGCCATCATGTGTAGATATAAATTCCCTTTAAGCCTGCAAAATTTGATTTAAAAATTCTTACTTTTGGCCAAGATATTGGCAGAAACCTTAGGGGTCTTTTTTATGGCCCACCCTGTAGTGAAGGACATACACGGGCACGTATATAATTATACGATGAATGCCGTTAAACGAATTCTAATGTAGGCCTATATGCAATGCAACAAACGAGGAATATTAATTAGTATGTTCTGCTTCTCTGACGTGAATTAAATCAGTCTGTATAATAGTTAAGACCTTGTATATATAGACCTATACATGACTCGGAATTTCGGGGGATGGATATCATGCACATATGTGCACTTGTTATAGCGATCCTTCAAGATTTCGACTCAGAAGCGCGACTACAGCGCGGACACTGAAAACCCAGTTTCACGCCGAAGCGCTGAGCAATTGCAAGTGAAGGACTTGCTCAAGGTCCCTACACGGCGGCTTGAGGTGGATTCGAACCTGCAACACTCCGGCTGCAAGGCAACGAACATACCCACTACACCACCGCACCCACAATATACCGATCTATAGGCGTCACCTCCCACCCGTTGAATGTAGAATGGGAGAACAAACCACCCACGCCAAGAATGGCCGAGTAGCCGAATAAATTTTCCATTTTCACCGACCAACAAATTTCTGACGACTTTTTTTTGTCATTTGGCCAAAATTTCCAGAAAAAATTTCCATTTTTCCCGTAAAAAAACTGATGACCTGTTTAGTCATCAAATTGTTTCCTCTCAAAACAGCTTATATAGTTTTTATAGTCTTTACTTCTTGTAATATTATACCACATTTAACCAAATAACCACGGGCAAGATATACGATGCCTGTTTATGAATATTTCTTGTCTTGAATTTGGGGGACACAACCATGGGCGGTCCCCTCTATCACAAACATTGGGGACCATCCCCTCTGTCTCGCTAAGTCTCCGCCCATGACTCTATGTATAGCCGACATATTAATTTTCTTATTGCAGCCCCTCACGTTTCCACCCACGTTAAATGTCTATGTCCAGAACTTTGAAACCCATCACTTCTGGCAGCCGTGCAAGTCTGGAGATCTATCTTTCAACCCGAACCCCAGTTTGTATAGATACCACACCACATATATAGGCCTAGGCCTATATGGCCTATATGCTATTATATCGTTATGAGGAAAGGGAAATTTTCGGTGCTATAGAAGAACACTGCTCTCAGTCGCAGTAAACAAAATTGAAACTTACTTCTGAGCTTCTACTTTGAGCGGTAGGCGGATTTTAGATGTAAGATGAAGTAAGATTAAGTAAGGTTTTTGAGTGAAATCATACAGCAACATTCCTTACTGAATCCTTCTATAATTATAGACCCGAGTCTAACAGCTTTAGCTTGCATGAGATGATGAGCAAATATTTTATTCGCAATCGCTGTATATAGCATATATATATAAT